>OZ038379.1:190791253-191025669 GCA_964036045.1 Eutreptiella sp. 'Long Island Sound 2002' | reverse complement strand
TGTGCCGGTGGGGCAAGGCTAATTCGGCCCGCGCCCAGCCCCCAAAGTCATGATGTTAGCGGGTTGGGCATTGTCACGGTGGCATCATGAACAGGCTCCCAACCTCTCGTATCGTCGCTGAGAAATGCAACCTGAGTGACAACCACCCACATGCGCCACAATCGGCGTTGGGCAACCCTCAAAACAACATGCAACCCACGGGGGTGCTGCATCATAGCAGCCGTGGATGCTGTAGAGTCAGTCATTGGAGCGTCCAGGGGCCCGATTTCATGCACCCTATGCCTCATACCTCTGCTCGGTCCACTGCAAAGCTGGCAGCCCCCCGAACTGCTGCGGCCCTCGCGAATGACCACTTCAGAAGGAGTGTGCCCTTGGGACACAAATGGCACTGCCCAACAGGGCCTCGGCGTTAAGGGGAACTGGGTGTCTCCTCCTCTTCAACCCCGCTCCCCCTCACAGAAGACCCGTTGGCAAGGCATCGCCCGCGCCCCCGCACGGCCCGTGATCACCGCAGGAGGAGGCCCGTGTGGGAGGGGGCATCCCTTGGGGCGATGCCTAGGCCCCGGGGCGGCAGTGTGCCGGTCGAGTCGGGGGGTGGAGGGTGCGTCCATCACCCCCCCCCCCCATGTCACCCACGGGGCTGCGGTGGGTGGATGTCCTCGGGCAAGCCTCCCCAGGCGTCCAGCCTACGCCCAGCCACTGTCCCCCTGACGCCAAGTGCCGGCTTCAACGGCATTTGTAACCGACAGTAACCGCCCCCAACCGCTTTGGCAACCTCCTTCAACCGCCTGCCTAACCGCTGCTGGGGCCGCCTCTGAGGTCCCTTTCACTTCTAATGCACCCCTCCCCCCCCCCCTCCTCAGTCTCAAGACCTGCAGACCCGGTGCTGTGGTCCGGTGCCTCGGCCCCGGCCTCGCGCCTCATGTCTTGGACTGAGCACCACCGCCCGTGCGATTCCGACGCCGTGGCACACGTTGCGGGGCCTGCGTGGGGCTGCCGCTGCGTGCGGGTGAGCGCAGATGCTCCACCGACTGCCTTGCGTAGGGCCCCCAGTGCCCCCGGTCAGGCCCATGAATGGACGTGTGGTGGTGTGTGGGCGTGTGTGCGTGGGCATGGGCATGTGTGGGGCTTCACTGCGCCCGGGTCGCCCGGGGTCTGCGGGGGCCTTGCAGCCCCGAGTCCATCGCGGGGGGAGCCTGAGATGACGTCACAGGGCTGCCCTAGTGCCTGCGGGGAAGGCGCTGCAGGAACGTCCCATCCCCCCGTATCACTCAGCAATCCCCCGGTGCTGGTGGCAACCCTTACCCATAAGCCGGGGCGGAGCACCGGGCTGTCTCTAAGGACCATCAGCCGCGAACCGCCAACCGCCACCGGTCACTAACTGCCAACCACCATCGGCTGATAACCGCCGCCAACCGTCACGCCAGCAACCGCCAGCCGCCGCCAACCGCCGCCAACCGCCGCCCTCCCCGGCGCCCCCCCGCCCCCCCCCCCCCCCCGGCACCCCTCCCAGAACCCCCCCTCCAAGGCCCCCCCCCCCCCCCCCCCCCAAAGGGGGCCTCCAGCCAACAGTTAGTTTGGGGGGGGGGGGTAGTTGGCGTCAAAACCGAGGCCCCCCCCCCCTGTGGGGGAGCCTGAGACGACGTCACAGGGCTGCCGTTGTGCCTGCGGGGGAAGGCGCTGCAGGACCCGTCAAGACGGGGGTGGGGCACCCCCCACACAACCCCAATCCAAACCATTGCCAATTGGGGGGCGGCAGACCTCCATCCTGCTGATATATTGTGCCTATTTGAGTGTTTGCGTACTTCCTGTAATGTATACGCTGCAGATGTCGCTGATGTTGCCCTGTTTCTCACGCAAATGGTCACTGCTCACACTATTCCCACAGACCTTCTACGAAAGGCGCCCAGGGCCGTGTTCGGCTCGTGAGAAGCTGTTCTCTCCTTCTTGTGAACTGCATGTGCTGCCTGTTGTGCTGATCTCGTCTCACCAACACACACACGTGGCAGCTCACGAGTCAGCGTTCGGGGGTGCAGCCGCTGCACAGAGGAATGCGGGCGGGCCCTTTGCTCCGCTGCAGCCCAGGGGGTACGCCCTGGCCTGTGCGGCGGGCCCCGGGGGAGGGCGAGGGCTTTGAAGGGGGGGGGGGGGGGGGGCATGGGGGCAGTCCCAGAGCGGTTGCAGAGCGGTCACGGGGGATGTGAAAGCGGTTGGGGGGGGCGGTTTCTGGCGGTTGGACATGCGGTTGGGGCGGGTGTTGGGGGATGGGAATGCCTTTGGGGTATAGAGTCAGGGCAGTGGGGGGGGAGCCCCCCCCCCCCCCCCCCCTTCAAGCGATTCCCTGGGGAGGGCCGCGTCCCTCAGGTGGCGCCCCCCCCACGAAGGACCACCGGGTGGCGTGTTTGTGCGTGTGTTTGGTTTCTGTCGTCGTTGTTGCTTTGTCTGTCGTGGTGATGCAGCCGGCTTTGTGTTGCCTAGTGTGTCTGTGGAAGGGCAGTACACGACTGTTGGATGAGTATGACTTGTAGAGCAGTGCTGTGCTGTGCCAGGGGTGCAAAACAGAACGGGGCGCCGCACGCGCCGTGCGGCACCACCGCTGAAGGAGTCTGTGAACGCGAGCATCAGCGACGGCAGCAACGGCGGGGCAGCCTCTGGGCTCCCGCGCGTGGAATTGCACCCGAGATCTGACGTGCCCTGGACCCCAGGCGTCGATCGTCATCTCTGCTCAGCGCCTGCCAGCGTCCACCGATCGCGCGAAGCATGCGATTACCAGCGCTTGAAATTCCATGGACATCAACTGCGTCCGAAGATGGGGGATACAATGTATCGCCAAGTTTTAAGGATCAGTACCTATTTTATCGCACCGATGTCAAGGGTACATGAGTCCCTTGCGTATCAGCCCCCCCCCAGGGCTTCTTTAGAATAAGTAAAACCCAAAGGGGGGGGGGACCCCTCCCCCAAAACCCCCCCCCCCCTTCCCAGACCAAAGTGACCACAGTGGGAAAAAACGAAATTTACGATGGGGAAAATCTGGTCAGGCCATTTTTGGTACACCAAGTTTTCGGTCCAACACCCCCTTCCCCCCCTCCCCCCCCCCCCTACTGAAAAGAAGCCCTGCCCCCCCCCCTCCTCTCTTCAAAACACATCCTTGCTACCCCCCCCTGCCCGAAATGCTCTTCCCCAATCCTCCCCCACAAGCGCCCCCAGGCCCCACGTCTCCCACGTCCCCCTCCGCATTGCCTCTGCCCGCGGCGCCGCAGGTTTTGGGTGCAGATGCTGCTGCCGCTGATGGCGCTGCTGCAGTCGCTGGCCCTGCTCTGGATCAAGAACACGGTGGCGGTGGGGGCTGTGCCTGACGCACCTGGAGCGGCGGCTGCTGCACCCGTCCCAGCGCGAGAAGGCCCTGCAGCGCTCCTTCACCCGGGGCAAGTCCGCGTGGCAGTTAACCGTGACGTGCCTCATGGTGGTCTTCTACTTCCTCTACCCGTCGCTGCTCCAGCAGATCGTCAGCATCAACACCTGCGATACCTACGACTGGGGCGGGCCGGCGCCGGGTCCGCGCCCCTCCCCCCCTGCGTGTGCCCCGGACGGCCGGGGCCCCTTTGAACAGGGGGGGGGGGGTCCCACACACAAACACACACACATAAACCCCCAGCCCCAGAGGTTGTGGCTCAGGCGAGGCCCCCTACCGCGACCCGAGCAGGCATCAGAGACAGGAGCACAGGCCGACAGGACTGCACCACTTGTCTTGTAAGCTGGTGCCTCAGGCGACCGCTGGGGGCCATGGACCCATGCGGGGCCTCCCTCTTTAATATTGTTCTACCACACACACACACACACACACACATACACACACACACACACACACACACACACACACACACACACACACACACACACACACACACACATACACACACACACACACACACACACACACACACACACACACACACACACACACACACACACACACACACACACACAACACACACACACACACACACACACACACACACACACACACACACACACACACACACACACACACACACACACACACACACACACACACACACACACACACACACACACACACACACACACACACACACACACACACACACACACACACACACACCACACACACACACACACATACACACACACACACACACACACACACATACACACACACACACACACACACACACACACACACACATACACACACACACACACACACACACACACACACACACACACACACACACACATACACACACACACACACACACACACACACACACACACACACACACACACACACACACACACACACACACACACACACACACACACACACACACACACACACACACACACACACACACATACACACACACACACACACACACACACACACACACACACACACACACACACACACACACGCACACACACACACACACACACACACACACACACATACACACACACACACACACACACACACACACACACACACACACACACACACACACACACACACACACACACACACACACACACACACACACACACACACACACACACACACACACACACACACACACACACACACACACACACACACACACACACACACACACACACACACACACACACACACACACACACACACACACACACACACACACACACACACACACACACACACACACACACACACACACACACACACACACACACACACGCCTCTGCCCCCACCGCCAAAACAAAACATTGGACGAAATTCTCTTCCGGGCCTTCGGCAAAACAAAGATTTTCTTTGGCCTTCGGCGCCAGTTCGCTGCGACCAAACATTTTCTTCGGCGCCTCTAAAATGTCATCGCCACCGCCGGGGGGGGGGGGGGGGAGGGGGGGCTGGACCTAGGGATGTATTGGAACGGCCATACACTGCAAGGAGGGGGAGGGGGGTGCCTCCCCTGACCCCCCTTACCTCCCTCCCCTTGGACCCCCTCCCCCCCCCCTTCCTCCCCTTCCAATGTTTGAGGCTGACAGCCAAAATTTTGCTTCGGCGCCTTCAGTGCCAAGAGGATTTAAGTTTCAAAATCTTTCGGCCCACCTTCGGCGGGGACCATAGGGGGACCCTGGGAGGAGGGGGGGTCCGGCCAACCCCCCCCCCCCTCTCCCCCCTTCTAATACTTCCCTGCCCCCCCCCCCCTTTCAACAGCCGCCCTGCTGGCGGCTATCCATGGCTGGGGCCCGCAACGCCCGCCGCGGTGGCGTGTGACTCACAAAGCTCTGTCAAGTGGAAGAGCACCCAGGGGCATGCCCCGAGCGCTTCTACACGGGCCCGGCAATACATTTGCCGTCGTATTTGCACGTGCAACACGTGTGCACGGACCATCCCCCACTGGGTGACCTGGAACTTGCCCTGCGGTGGGGGGGGGGGAGGCTGGCACGGACGCCCGCCGCACGGCGGCCAAAGAGGGGGGGGGGTTGTGCAAATGGGCCTCCCTGCCACCACCCCCCCTCCCCCAGCCGCCGCCCCGCTCTTCACAGCAAAGGGCACAGCAAGGGGTTGAGCGCACAAGAGCCTTTTCGTGGTTTCGCTGGTTCCCAAGAAGCAGCTGGTGGTAGACTTTGGCGGCGAAGCGGTGTGCCGCACTCGTGGCGCGTGCCGCACTCGTGGCACGTGCGGCACGCGTGCACGTGCCGCACTCGTGACACGCGTGACACGCGTGACACGTGCCGCACGCGTGGCACGTGCGGCACTCGTGTCACGTGCGGCACGCGTGACACGTGCGGCATCCGGTCGGGTATTTGAAGTGGGCCCCAGCTCCTCGGGGCCGAGGAGCAAGCCCTTAAACACCCGCGGGTATGTGTTGTCCTGGTAAACAGCAGGACGCATGGGCACTCTTGAGTGCCGGATTGTAGGGATTGTTGTCCTGCACGACTGCGTGATGCGGGGGCCGGAGCCCGTCCCACCGCCGTTGGCACCACCTCCCGAGGGAACGGAAGGGGGGTTTGGGGGAGGTGAGGACAGGCCAGGCAGGGGGAGAGGGGGGGGCACGAGGGGGTGAGAGGCCGACGGGCACCGCCGCCGGCGGGGGGAGGGGGGTCAAGGGATAGGGCAGGGGGGAAGTGGCGAGAGGCTAAACGGCGCCGCTCGCAGCGGACAACAACAGGCCTTTGCTTAGTGGGGGGGGGGGGGGATGTCGGGGCGGGTACCTAGTGAGGTGCGTTGTGGATGGCGTTGGGTCCTACTCAGTTGCCCATAGGGCGGGGCTCCTTCCTACTGAGCGGACCGGGATGTGGGGCTGGATCCTACTGAGATCCCTCAGCGGGGCAGGGGGGGGGGTCATCCCAAGCCCCCGCCCCCACTAAGCAAAGGCCTGGACAGCAACACAACGCGGTGTCAGGGTACCCCCCATCCCTGGCGCTTAGGGACACCTTTGCATGAGTGGAGGTGTGGCGGTGCCGCGAGGCGGACGTGGGGGGGCGAACCAAACCGCGGTTGCTGTCCCCCTGAATGCCCTACAACACTGTGAGACGAGGGGCTTAGGCAGCCCTTGGGGCCCTGCGTACCCTCGATGGCGGGCCCCCCGCGAGTAGCGGTGAGGCAGGCGCAGCAGCGCATCCGCGGGGGGGGGGGGTCAGAGGAGGTGTCAGAGGGGGGGGGGTCAGAGGAGGTGTCAAAGGGGGGGGGGGGGTAATGGTATGGTATGGTATGCCCTGCGGTCTCGGGGCGGCGCATCGCCTGCCCCTCACGTTCCCCGTTAAGGGCCCGGGGTCGGGGCAGTAGCCGGCATCGACACAGGGCCGGCTGGTGCACCCAGGGGGGGGGGGGGGGGTTGGCAGCTCTGTCTCCCACCCCTTGCCCACCCATCCCCCTTCCTCTGGTGCTCCCGTCCCTCGCGCCGCTAACCGCAGGCACCGCAGCTGTTCTCGCCTGGCGCCGTGTTAAGGACGGCGCATGTTGCAGGCCACTGTGTGGGGCGCGGCCTCCTCACGGGCTGCACCCTCAAGTCTGGCCAGCAACCAAATGTTGGAGGGTGCCGCCCGGCATAGGGCACCACCCACAAGTAGTTCATGACATCCTCGTGTGGGGGCTCGCTCAGGGCTGTCTGTGACCCGTGCCATGTGCCGGCTGCAGGTCCCATCACTGGTGGCTTTGCCACTGGCCCTCGCCCCACACAAGTCATGGAGGGTTCCGCCCGGCATAGGGCACGACCCACAAGCATGGGAGGGTTCCGCCCGGCATAGGGCACCACCCACAAGCTGCAGGGAAGGGAGGAACACCTGTGTTGTCCACCGCGGGGGGCAGCTCGCCTGTCCTCTCGAACGGCATGTGTTGTGGGCCCCTTTGCTGGGCGTCATGCCTGCGGGAGGGTTCCGCCCGGCATAGGGCACCACCCACCAGCAGTTCATGGCATCCTCCCGTGGGGGGCTCACTCAAGGCTGTCTGTGACCCGCCGGGTGTTGGCTGCTGGACCCATCACTGGTGGCTTCGCCACTGGCCCTCGCCCCACACAGGTTATGGAGGGTTCCGCCCGGCATAGGGCACGACCCACAAGCATGGGAGGGTTCCGCCCGGCATAGGGCACCACCCACAAGCATGGGAGGGTTCCGCCCGGCATAGGGCACCACCCACAAGCTGCAGGGGAAGGGAGGAACACCTGTGCTGTCCACCGCGGGGGGGCAGCTCCCCTGTCCTCTCGAAACGGCATGTGTTGTGGGCCCTTTGCTGGGCGTCATGCCTGCGGGAGGGTTCCGCCCGGCATAGGGCACCACCCACAAGTAGTTCATGGCATCCTCCTGTGGGGGGCTCGCTCAGGGCTGTCTGTGACCCGCGCCATGTGCCGGCTGCAGGACCCATCAGGACCCATAAGGGGGGGGGGGGGGGCGGTCAAAGGAGGTGTCAGGAGGGGGGGGGGGGGGGGTCACATGAGGTGTCAGAGGGGGGCGGTTAGAGGAGGTGTCAAAGGGGGGGGGGGGTCAGAGGAGGTGTCAGAGTTGGGGGGGGGGGGGGGGGGTCAAAGGAGGTGTCAGAGGGGGGCCAAGAGGAGTGTCTTCAACATGTGACCCGCACCAAAACGGGCAGCAACGGTGCTGCTGGGCTGTGACCACCGGCGGTCAGCCCCCCCCCCCCCCCCCGCACTTTGAGTAGTCCAACAGGACAAGTCATCCGGGGCTCCGTTGACACAACCAAAACACGTTCGGACCCACAGAGGGTCAGAATGAGCAGCGGCGAGAGGCCAATGGGCACCGCCAAAGGCAGTAGTGAGTGTAGTGAGTGTAGTATAGTGGTTTGCCCTGTCCGCATGCTTTTCCGTGTGGGGAGAGACGTGTGTTAGCTTTCGCCATTCAAGAAAACGGGCGCTTTGCATGCACTTAGCACACTTGGCCACACCTCCCCCCTAGTAGGTAGGGCTTTTGCCGTTCCCCTTACACGTGGTGCCAGCGCACAATTTCGGCGCCCTACGAGGGGTACCAGTAGCACACAATCAGATACCGAGGCCTTGTGCCAAACCTCCCCCGCACTTCACACACCAGCGCACCCCCACCCCACGTGCCTGGGACCAGACCTGTTGTTGGACCAAAGATCGGTCGCACCGCGTGAAGGCAGACCTTCCCCGACGGGCGGTGAAGCGGTGGTGCCCCACGCCGCAATGCGATGGTCGACCGCAGGGCGGTTCTCCCGTGCAGAGCCCCAAAACGCGTCGAGTCCGGCAGCGCACGGAGTGCAGCGCGCGAAGTGCACCGCGCGCAGTACGTGCGGTGTGCCGCGTGCAGACGGCGGTGTGCCGCGCGCGCAGTGCAGCCCCCACAGTGCGACGTGCGCAGTGCGCAGTGCACCGGCGCAGGGCACTCCGCTTGCGTATGCACGGCACCCGCGGCACCACGCACAGAGGGCACAGAGTGCGGTTTGCGGCGCGCACGGCGTGCCGTGCGCAGAGTGCACCGTGTGCAATGCACGCTACACCCTACGCGCACTGCCCAGCCCCCCCCCCCCCCCACGGGATACCGGACGCGCGGCACACCACATTGCGCCGGGTGTCCTCGAGTGAGTGGTGTGCAGGGTGCGGGTTGCCCTGAGGGTGTACGGGGGTGGGGCGACCATCATGCAGAGGCCCCTGCCCCCACCCACTCGGTCGGGAAATGGGACTTGGGGGCCGCCCCACCCTCGCGCCCGGTGCCCCCCCCGGCGCCAACCGCGCGGCGACACGCCCCATTCGCTCGCCATTCACAGGCTTGCCAGGCCCTACCGTACGCCTGTTACGCCACGACCTGTCCGTCCACTGCGACACCGACCTCTACACCGCGCAGAAGGTGTGGTCGTCTCTCCCTCTCTCTCTTTATGCATTTGCCTGTGCGTGGGCGGGTTTGTGAGCGGCCTTTTCGGTGGGGGGCGTCCGGGGGAGGGGGGGGGGGGGGCGACCAAAAACTCATTGGGGGATACTCCTGTTGGACAAGACAATGCTTCACAACGCGTTAAACCACCCATTTCCCCCCTGGGGTAGAGTACACGAATGGGCCCCCAAAAGGGGGGGGGACTGTGGCGTTTTCCCACGTCTGCCCTGCGTGGCCTTGATTGCTTCGCTTCCTTGCCGTTGTAGGACATGCGCCGAGGTGTGTTCCGTGGCCCGATGATCCGTCGTAGCCGGGCCGCAACTTTTTGCTCGACGGGTGCCAGGGGCGCGATGCCCCGGCAGCAGCCAGCAGCCCCCCTCCCTCGCCGCTCTCCCCCCACCGCAGCCTCACAGCGTTCAGGTGCATGCAGGACGCCGTAGTACAAGAGGGAGGCGCCGAGTGGCGCTGTTGCTGTCGGCGCCACGCGTTCAAATGGGCAGCAGATCCAAGGAAGGCCTCCTCCTGCCGCAGACTGCGCAAGGAGCAGCGGTGGCGGGGTGTGGTAGGCCTGGCTGCGATCAGCGTGTTGCAGGGACCTCCACGATCTGGCATCATTGTGCGTCCCTTGCTTTTGCAGGTCCAATGGAGCACCGACGGTTTTGGCGGGTTTCTTGCCTTCAAACTCACAACGTGCCATCCTTTTGCCTTTTCGCATGATTCCATGTGTTGCAAAGTGGTTTTGCGATCGGTGAAATGTTCGAGGGGGTGCTCAGGCGACCGGACGTCAATGAAGGCACACTGTTGCTGGATTGCCACCAACACAAGCCAGCACGCATCATCTTCACCACATTGGGACTACCGGGGGGGGGGGGGGGTGGCACAAGCTACAATTTCTGCATTTCAAATTCTGTACAAAAAATTTTGTATGCAATTTGTTCGATGTTTTTAGGGATTTGTGCAGGTAATAACAGCGCCCACTGTTTCTCACGAGCAATTATTGGGAACCACACATAATTTGTTCGCTCATTTTTAAGAAGTGGCGCAGATTTTGTCGCACCAGAATTTGTAGATTCATATTCTCGCCCGCGCGGAATATCCCCCTGGTATTGTTCGTTGCGCGTAGGCGCCACCAATTATTGAATGCCTCACCCCTTGTTCTCACCCGTATCAAGTGTGGGGCAAGTTCAGGCGGGATATTATCTCGGGAAAATCCCGTCTTTGAGAGGGTGGCGCAATTTCCCCCTGGCAAAATGTAGGGGTGTCGGCAAGCTCCAGGTCGGCTGCCCGCATTTCGGGGTTGGCATAAGCGAAAGGCCCTGCCTGGGGTCAACAAGTGCCCGGGTGCCCCTGGGGCTGCCCCCCACAGAGGCGTGCTGCAGACTTCCTGTCCCGCCGGGCCTCTTACTTTCGTGCCCATCGCCAGCCTGCCGACCTGCCCGCTTGGCTGTGGGCCCCCGCCTGCCAGCCTGCCTCATCTCCACGTGCGCTTGCTACCTTCCCTCTCCTTAGGTCATCAGCATCGTGTTCCTCTTCATCTACGGACTGGGCATTCCCTTCGGCTTCCTGCTGCTCGGGAACATTGTCAAGCGCGCCGCAGGCGAGCGAGTGGAGCGCGCGACGCTCGCTTTTTTCATGACCGGATACCACTACAAGTGCCGGTATTGGGAGATCGTGCACATGTTGCAGAAGATGGGCATCGTTCTGGTGGTGGAGTTCGTGCCCCGGTCGCCATCCCCGCACCTCCGCATCTACTGCACCCTGTTCATGACGGCGGTCTTCTTGTTCCTGACACAGGTTTGATTGGCGGCCGCTGTTAGAGCCAGGAATCCGACGCATGCATCCGCCCGATACCCCATTTGGTCCCAACCCGTGCGGGTCCAGTCGAAGGTATTTGGGTGAACTAATGAAATCCGCAAAGGGCTGTTCTGGTGCAAGTTTGATTGGACTGCACCCCCGCCGCCCCTAAGGCGCCCAGGCCTGGCACAAGCGTAGTATTTGGGCCCTGTGCTAGTGGACGCGTGCCTGGTGTTCCCGCCCTCAGCGGTCCAATATGTGGACATTTCAGGCGCAAGTTGCTTGGGGCTGCATTTCTTGCATCAGATACCTACAATCCATATCCAACGGGTTACCCACAAATCCGCCAAGAATGGTGGGGTGAGGTGAGGTGAGGTGAGGTGAGGTGAGGTGAGGTGAGGTGAGGTGAGGTGAGGTGAGGTCAGGTGAGTTGAGGTGAGGTGAGGTCAGATCAGGTAAGGTGACCCTTCTTGTTTGCTCCCCTCACTGCCAAAATTGTGCTTGTATCCTAAGGACGAGTAACCCCCCGCAACAAAAATTTTGGTTCCTTCCAAAAAAAAACACAAAATCTCCTCCAATGGTGCAGCCTCCACAACCATTGCACTCAACACTCAATGCTCACCTCACCTCACCTCACCTCACCTCACCTCACCTCACCTCACCTGCTTTTCACACCCAATATGCCCGCCACAAAAAATAACCTCCACAACCGACAACCGACAACCGACCCACCCACCCTAGCGTTGCTAACTCCGCTCCAATGTGGTTTGATTGGAACTTGGTGGGGAGGGGCGTTTGGGGAGGGCACAGGGAGCATGGGGCCGGTGCAACCCAACTCCGGTGGCGTGTTCAATACCCGTGTGTCCAGGGTGTGACCGTGCAACGTGTCCCTCTTCAACAGAACGTGTTCCCCAACCAATGCTCTCCCCGACAATGGCCCCCAGGGCGTTGTCCTCCTCAACCCATGCCCATCACCACCAGAGCACAGTTCAGGAGTCCAGGAGCATTACCCGAGGTCTCATATCGGATGACCAACCCCTTGTAAAATCATCATTTTGGGACACAAAATGATCCCCCATTTTTTGGATTTTGACCCCCTGGCTGCTAGGCCCATGTAGCCCGGGCCATGGGCGCCCCGGAAGCGCTGTCGTTTAGGCTGTTGAGTTGCACCTGAAATATTCGGAATTTTCGACTTCTGAAACACTTCTATCTCCCTGGGGATGGGTTTGGGTGATCATTCGGTGACAATACGGGTACTTGAGCACCCATGGGGACCCACGTAGTGGCCGCTAGGCCCATGTGGCCTAAGCCATGGGCTACCCGCTCGCCCGAAAGTTGCTATTGTGTGGGAAGTTCGACATTTTCCTCTCTCAGTAATTTACTCCCATCTCCATTCCCTGACAACACTTACCACCAACATATTTAAATACTCACCTCTGAAACAACGCAGACAACAACGACTAAAAAACGCCCTCCAGGATATCCAGACCTGGCTCAAAGACAACCCCATCCCAAACATTCAGAAAACGATCAACACAGGGTTTAGGTGATCATTTGGTGACACTACGGGTAGTTGACCACCCTTGGGGACCCTTGCAGTGGCTGCTAGGCCCATGTAGTCTGGGCCAAGGGGCCCCCGAAAGCCCCATAATTGCTGGTCTTTGAGGCCCTTTTGTGGCACTTGAAAATTTTCGAACATTCGACTTTTTCCGAAGCCCTTGTTTCGCCCTTGGAATGGGTCTGAGTGATCATTCAGTGACAATATGGGTAGTTGAGCACCCTTGGGGACCCATGCAGTGGCCGCTAGGCCTACGTAGCCCGGGCCATGGGCCCTCCGAAAGCTGTGAAGACCCCCCTCCCTTCTCCCAAGCATGACTCCGGCCAACAGCTAGCCGTCTCCCTTCGAGGTGCCTTGCCGAAGGGAATGGAACTTTTTGGGGGTTCTATGGTAGGTGCAAAGAAATTTACACCCCCTCCCCCCCATTGGTACCCCCTCCCCCCCTTGTGTAAGCTACGCCCTTGTCCAAGCTACATTAGGTGTGTCGCGGCTCCGCCGCGTGATACTTGCTGATTGAGGGCATAGGTCTGTCGGTGGGGACCTATTGCTGAACTTTCCACTGTTCTATGGCCAAGCTACATTAGGCGTAGGGACCGTATTAATGTGGGACCTAATTTTAATTTGGTACAAACGTAGTGCAGCCACATAAGACATGGGTTTCGTGACGAATTTGCGAGTCACATAGAGTCATGGACACATTTGTTGTGAGTGTTTGCCCACTTGAACCCACATAGCTCTGATTTTTGGTATCCTTGTGCATTATATTCCCCTTGCTTGCACCAGCTCACCATGCAATCCTCTTCATTTGAACCTGGGCGCCCGTTGTCGGTAGTTGTATGTGTCGCGCGCAAGCTACGCCCGTGTCCAAGCTACAGTAGGTGTAGGGACCGTATTAATTTGGGACTTTGGCGTAGCTTATACAAGGGGGGGGGGGGTAAGCAGATGACTGGTTTGGATGGTTCCCCTGCGCCCGGACCCTGGTCCATTGCTCTGTCACAGACTGTGCGCCCCTTCGAAGCCGAGTACGTCAACAGTCTGGAGGTCTGCACGCAACTCGTTCAGCTGGCGAGCCTCTGGCTGGCGCTGCTCTGGACGGACCCGCTCTTCGCCCCCGAGACCACCGCCCATGAAGTGTTGATCGGCCTCCTCTTGGCCCTGCAGGGGCTCCTCCTGTGCGGCTTCATCGTCGTCGTGGCACGCCTGCTGCATCTCCACGTGACCCTGCACCTGCGCTCCCGCTCGCAAGCAGCCCTGCAGCGGCGCACACATGCGTCGCAATGCGGGCCTGGCGCTCCTGATCGGGATGCTGATGATTCCGTCTCCTGCCCGGACTCTCGGCGGCCCCGTACTTCTGTTGGGTATGCCCATCCCCTGAGCAGGAAGCTTCAGAGCACAATGGTGATCGGCATTCAGGGGGGTCCTTAAGGGACTAGATTTTTTTTTGTGTGTTAAGGACCGCCCTTAGGGACTGCCCCAAGGGACCATCAACCGCCAACCACCAACCGCCACCAACCGCCAACCGCCACCAACCGCCAACCGCCAACCGCCGCCAACCCACAGCGGCGACCAACCGCCAACCGCCAATCACTGCCAACCGCCACTAACCGCCACCAACCGCCACCAACCGCCACCAACCGCCAGTCGCCAACCGCCCACCGCCAACACATGGTGTGCCTGCGGGCTTTTGGGGAAAACTGTGTAACGGAACACTTTTTTTCCCCCAGTTAAGGACCGCCCTGACGGCATTGGAGTTGGAGTGCTTGCGTCTCGTGTCCATCCTCTCTGCACCTTCGGTCGACCCTCGAGAGGTTGGATGGCTAGTGTGGAGCCAGGAGGTGTGGGCAGGAGGTGCGTAGTGGATGGCGAGAAGGGATGGAAGGGTTTTATGTCTGGCGTTAGAGGGTGCAGGATGGGAGGGGGGGGAACCGGTGGGTGAGGATGATTTTGGGGCATACTGGAAGGCACAAGAATCGGTTCTCCTCTTCCCAGGACTAGAATCGAAAAGTCGGGTTTGTGCGTTGGCAGTGGCACGGCACACCTGCGGCGTTGCTTGGTGCTTAGCTTCTGCTGTGTAGTGAAAGGAAAGCCATCGCTGTCCCGGGTCTGCAGTATGCGCCCGCCGCCACTGGAGTAGATCAGGAGAGGGGGTGGAGAGTGTGGAGAGGGGGTTTGTGGGCCCCACAGGTGGTGTTGAGGGGGTGGACAGCCGTTGACGAGGGTGAGGCAGGTGTGAAGACGGTTGAGAACAAGCCGGAGAGGAGTTGTAGAAAGGCTGGAGAGGAGCTGTGGAGGGCGTGGAGGAGGGGTACGGATAGGGCGGAGATGCGGTGTGAAGGGGATGGGGTTGGAGAGGCTGGAGGAGACGCGGGCTGGGGGTGGGAGGAAAGATGTGAGGAAGGGTTGGAGAGGAGGTGTGGAGGAGGTATGGAGAGGCAGAGACGAGGGCAGAGAGGCGTCGCAGACGTGTTGGCGAGCAGTCGTGGGGGGGATGGAGGAGACGTGTGGAGATGGTGGAGGAGAGCTATGCTGAGGGTGGACTGCAGGTATGGTGAGGTGCGGCAGCACGCGCTGGGCCGCACAGCCCTGGTCGCATGCCCTGCACGTCCCGCTGCTGCGCAGGCCACTGGACCCCAGTCCCGCCCGCGCGGCCGCGCACGCCGCTCTGAAGGCCGACCGTGGCTGTGGTCCCTTCGCGCTGCCGTGTAGCGCGCGCTCCGACAGCGGCTGCGACTGCGGCCCCCGGGCATCGCCCCGGGGCGCCCCCGGGGGCCATGGCACAGACAGCGACCGTCCAGCCTCTGGGCATCAGGAGAGATGCAGCACGGCCGATGTCGGCGGCCCGTACGAGGGGACGATGAGCCAAGGGGATGCTTTGCCCCAGGGTATGACCCCTGTGCGCGTCCGGCCAGGGGTGGGCACCGGAGTGAAAGGAAAGCCATCGCTGTCCCGGGTCTGCAGTATGCGCCCGCCGCCACTGGAGTAGATCAGGAGAGGGGGTGGAGAGTGTGGAGAGGGGGTTTGTGGGCCCCAGAGGTGGTGTTGAGGGGGTGGACAGCCGTTGACGAGGGTGAGGCAGGTGTGAAGACGGTTGAGAACAAGCCGGAGAGGAGTTGTGGAAGGAGGAGGCGCGCCCGCAGCCCGGTCCCTCACCCCCCCACCCACTGTGCAATGCAACGGACCGGCCGCTCCGAAACTCGGAACAACTCGCGACCTGCCGAGGCACGCACGATGCAACGCGATGGACTGCCCCCTGACACGGGGGCTGTACCACGCAGCGGCAGTGGGAACGCTTATCCTCCGGCGCATGGGTTGGGTATTTGTCATGGAAACGGGGACGTTGTACCCTTTGGGAACCGTATTTTGAAATGGGGGGTGGTGATCGCCACATTTCTGTCCGTTTTGAGTAGTGTGCCTCGCCCTTGTGCCATTTGGACCGACTTCCTTCGCCCAAAATGCGATTTATTGCCATTTCGGGCCGTTTTCGGCTTGAAAACTTCCCCTACGGCCGGGCGACTAAAATGGCCATAACCCCAGCTTGACCCATATTTTCAAAACTACTTTTTCCTAAAGTTCTAAGCCCAGATTCGCTCCCGGCGAAAAATGAAATTTTGTTGCGCGTCGCGCCGCGCCCGCGCATTGAAAAAAAAATCATGAAGATTCATGCGGTGCTGATTACCCCACAGCTCAGGACGCTCCCCTGCGGGACGGTGAGTGCCTCAGGCAATGGAGCGATGCCTTGGACAGCGAGCTCCTGAGCCGGCGGTGTGCAGTGCCTGAGCTGGGGCTCTGTGGCTTCGGATGGGGAGTGCCTGTGCAGGTGGTCCGGGAGGTAGTCCGTTGTGTCGCAAACCTGAGCACCTGAGCTGCCGGTCACTGGGAATGCCGCTGCCGGCGCCCACACGCCAGACCACTGCCTGAGGCACTCACCCCCCAACTGCAGCAGACCGCCACACACCAGACGCCCCCCTGAGGGCACCCACTCGACGGCACCTCAGACCGCCCGCTCAGGCACTCGGTGTACAAACACCCCCGGCCACGGGCACGGACGTCCGCTGTGCGCTATACACCAGACGACTGGCTGAAGCAGTCAAGAGACAGTGCAGACGCATCCAACCAAAGTCGTGGGCGGCGGCGGATGGGGGGGTGCTCATGGGTAGTTCAGGGGCCCATACTCCACCCCACAAGCCGTCATGTCTGTGTGCGGGGCCCCGGAGTTGCATTGCCGAGCGATTACCCCCTCTACGCTCCTCTGCTGCAGCCCCACTCACAGGGCACAGGTCGCAAGGGGCGGGCCGCTTCCGGGACCCTGTGGGCTTTGGTGCAAAGGGCCTGTGATACATCCTCTGCCCGCAACGTCTGGAATCCTTTGCATTCCCCTGCACGAATCGGTCCCATACCATGCCCCACTATTTCTTAATCACCCATCCCCCAAGGCGTTCGATGCACTCCAAGGATCTCCAGAGCTGTACTCTCAGCACTCACGTAGTTATGGTCATTTGCGCGCTGTTTGCTACACAGCTCAGCCATGTGCAGTCATGGTGCCCTGCCTCATCTTTGTGGGTTTGTGAGGCTGTACTGTTGCTCGAGTCACGATATAGAGTATGGTATAGAGTTATGGTGAGTTATGGTGAGTTATGGTAAGAGTAACAGTATAGAGGAGCAGTATAGAGTAACGGTAGACTTACGGTGCAGAGTAGTGTTTAGAGTAACGGTATAGAATAGCGGTATAGAGTAGCGGCGTAGAGTGACGGTACAGAGTAATGGTATTGAGTAATGGTATGGAGTGACAGTATAGACTAACGGTATGGAGTAGCAGTATGAAGGAGCATTCTTGGGTAGCAGTATAGAGCAACGGGAAAGAGTAGCAGCGTAGAGTAGTGGTATAGAGTAACGGTGTTGAGTAACAGTAGGCAGTATTACACTAACGGTATAGAGTAGCTGCATGGGGGGCATTCTTGAGTAACCGTATGGAGTAATGGTATAGAGTGGCGGTATAGACTATAAAGGTATCGACCAATGGTATAGACTGACGGTGCAGAGTGGCGTTATGAAGTAATGGTAGAGAGTAGCAGTATAAAGTAGCGGCTTAGAGTAACACTATAGAGTGATGGTATTGAGTACCAGTATGGAGTGACAGTACATCGTAAGGTAGTTTCTCATGGATCCTCATTGTGACGGAGCCAAGGGTGGCGCATTTTTCCTGTTTGGTGTTCGTGTTGATTGTTGTTCAGTGAACATTTTTGTCCAGCGTACAGCCTTGAAGGTCACAGGAGGTCCTGATGTGGAGGTTGATGGCGGTTGAATTGTATTTCCGTTGCTTGCTCTGCAGCTTTGAAGCGTGCTCTAACAACCGATGGAGCCGACCATCCGCAAAAGCCACATCATGATGATGCAGCCGTACCTGTGGACGTCAAGGATCGTTTGGGTGATTTGGGTATGTGTGCCCTCAAGCCCATGACCGCCCCAGCAGCTACACATCCACTTCACATCAGTCGCGTGTCACGCAGAATGATCCCACACCTGAGGCTCGGTGAATCCCACCACAATATCATGCATGGGCACGTACACACACGCACACACGCACCCCCCCCCAGTGCCTGTCCCACAGGGGCTGGAGGAGACTGCAGCCGAGGACACCGTAGCCCGCCCGCTTTTTCTGACAAGGCACGGGAGAGCCAACACTCTGGTTACTTAACCGACAAACCACTGAGGTTCTGATTCCGCAGGAGGGAGGGGACCAACGATCCACAGAGGCCTCAGCAGACCTGAGCCAAATGGCACGTCCAGCCCAACGCTGCACAAGGGCGCACATGGGCGGAGGTGAGAAAGCCATGTGTGGCGGACGTCATGCTGACGGCCAAGGGCCTGCAGCTTGGGTCCGTGAGGCACTGGCGGGCGTGCTTGCGCCTGTGCGGCATAGTGCCACGAGGTGGAGTCCAGTGGCATGGGCCAGGACAGCAGCAGGTGGCGTAAACGATGCAGGGAGCTCAACAGAATCCCGCAAGACTGGTACCTACACCCACCGGAAGATCTCGGCGAACGACTGTGCAAACTGGACGAGCTGGCAGCCGCAGGGGAGAAGTGGGCTGCGGATGAGCAGCACCCCTGGGAGCTTTTCGTAAAATGACGCCATGACATGTTTCTGGCTGTACTGAAGGCCTGCAAGACGCGGGAGGATGAAACGGGGGTGCTCTTCCCTGCTGCCACTAAGGGGGACAGACGGGACACATACCCGTGGTACCAACTGCAATTACCCCGAATGCACCACCGAAGGAAGCCCTGGTGATAGGCCGGCTACCCAGGGAGTGGAAGTGGGGGCCAGACCTCCTGCCTACGGTACTACAGTGGCTGCAAGAGCTCTGCTGGCTGGACCTGCCGCCCATGGTGGAACGACAGCCGAGGTCACGCTGGCAAGTATCATTTATGGAGCCAGCCTGGGATTTCGAGGCTTACACAGGGAGACCGCTGCCGCCGGCGCCACAGGCCAAGTTTGTGGGAGGGGAGATGTCCCTGCAGGACAAAGGAGGCGTACTGGGGTTGATAGTCACCCTACTGGCAGAGCGACAGAGCAGGAGTCCATCCTGCCGGCAAGATGACGCATCATTGCCGGTCGCTGACGTCCATGGGGGCGGGTACCACAATGGGGGTGGAGGGGCACCCAGTCCTCACAAGGCCGACGGCAGTGTGGCGGCACCTCATGCGACTACGGGCGTATGGAGAAGCGCGATGGGCCTAGAAGCAGCGTTCCAGGGTGGCTAACCACAAACACAAGCGGTCCCGGCGGCAGCCGGTGCCCCGACTGCCGGGGTATGGGCCAGCACCAAATGAAGCAACGATGCCTTGCGAAAGGAGGGGCAAAGGGCGCAGCAAAGCACTGTGGAACAGATTCAATCCAGCAGTGGTGCCGGGAGAACACAGGGGCATGCAGTTCTTGGTAAGCACAGGGCAACTGGAAGAGGCGCAGACACACACACAAACACACAAACCCACCTACTCTCTTTCACGCCCCCGGTGACGCGCGGCAGGGTGAGACGGCTGGAGCTCCGATGGCAACTGCAAAGGTCCTAGGTCTGCGAACAGCACAAGAACTACCTGTGCCCAACATGCACGCTCACGCACAGGGGTGTATGACACTATTGTGCCCGGGGTCACCACGAGCACCCCCGCAATGTTTGCACACCACGCTGGCCGCGGATGCAGGGGCGCATGACCAATCGGCGCACCCCGGGGCGGGGGGGGATGGGACCTAGCGGCAAAGTGCCAAGGAAGCACTGGACCCCGCGCAGCGGGGCCTAGCAAGCGCGGTCGGCATCATCACCCCATCTAACCCTCAACATGCATGGGGGGCGGCAGAAAGAGAGCGAGGGGGTAGAGCCCCCCCCCCCCATGGAGGTGCCCAGCAAGCGCAGGCACGCCCCGGGGGGGGGGGGGGGCAAGGCCCGGTCCTTGTATGCAACAACCCCCCCCCCCAGTTTTGAAAGATAGCAGTGCAGGGGCCATGGCGCCAACGGGGCCAAATTTTTTGTCCCATGCTTAGTTGAGAGGGGCACTATGCCTTTAGTCCTTAAGACCCTTAAGACTTTCTTCCGGGCGAAGACAAGATATCGCTATTATCGCATACATACCTCTATACCCCCATGCCCCCAGACACCCCCTTGAGGAATGCATGTGATAGCAGTGGGTTGCGTGCACCCCCCCGGCCAAGCTGTCAATACCCCCCCCCCCACCCTCCCGCCGACCCCCCCCAAGTTTTGGCAGATAGTTGGGGGGGTGTCGCATCAGGACCAATTATAGTCGCCGCCCCCGGGAGGCACGCTAATGCGCGCATGGTGGAGCGGCATGGCCGCACAGGCACAGAAGTACCCGGCCGTGCATGCACACACCACGGGACACACACACACAGGTGCGCACGCACACACACACACACCTGCTTGAAGCCAGGGTGCAAAAGGCCAAGACAGCCCTCCGCGAGGCACACACATTGCTAGTGGGGTTTGATGGCAAGGCCACCATAGCGGCAGCGATGATCATCGCAGCAACATGTAATGGGGTGGAACTGGCGGACATCTCTTCCAGACAAGCAGCAGGAGTGGAGCCGACAATCATGTATGCACTATGGGGGTCTAGCAAGCCCTGCCGATCGAAGGAGATCATCTTTGCGCTACCGGTCCCCGGGGGGGGGGGGACTCCGCGGGTCCCAAGACGCCAACTACCCCCCCCCCCAAGGGGCCTCCGGCCAACAGTTCGTTTGGGGGGGTAGTTGGCGTCCAGAACCGAGGGGTTGCCCCCCCCCCCCCCCCCCCCGGACTGGTCCTAGGAAACTACGTAGCACCGTCTATGGTGCTCCCCTACCAGTGGGCCTGCTTGTTGGCGCAAGTGGTGCGCACCAGAAGCACAATGCAAATAGTAGCCCAAGCCATATGGGAAGCTACACCCACGCCGAGACCTATGGGCCCCATGGGGAGGGCCATGCACGAGCTCCACAAGCTAGCTTGGCAACCCTTGATGGGGTGGTGGAAGTGGATATACCCGGGATCGAAAACACTAATCAACCTTGCGCTGGACCAATGGCACATGGTGGTCTTCCGCACACATCGTCTCCCTCACAGAGGCTTTGGCCTAGGCAAGGGGATGGCTGCAAGGGGGCACCCGTCAGGCCGCTTGATGTGGCTGTGAAGACATCAGAGCCCTTCATCATGCTAGCTAACCCGCAAATGCAGGCCTTCCTCTATAATATGCCCCCCCCCCCCCCGCACACAACACAAGTATGCAGGGTGCAGTAGGGGCAACATGTGCCGTACACAATGTATGTCTTCCACCACAATGCGAACGGTGCTATTGGGAGGTAATATTGATAGTGAACGCCCTGGTGTTGTTTCCATGATATCCGGTGTCTCTCTTTGTCTTTCATACACATAGGTACACATGTGCGCGCAAGGATGCAGAGGTATCACAACTATCAATGGAGAAACCACCAGCAACCGCCACTATCCCCTTTTAGGTCTTTTTGGTGGTCGCAGCAGGTAGAACGAATGGCCTTTTGCAAGTTTGCATTTTGCTACGTTCGTTAGTTGTGATACAGTGTTTGCGCACACCACAGTGGCAAGTGGAGTCGATAGGGCGAACTCCACAGGTAGTGGTGGAGCATGTCTAGAACAACACACTTCCCCCACACACCCCATGTCGTTCCATCCTTGTTTTGTTCTCTCCTCCCTTAAAGGCACGGGCACGACCTTGTTCAACTGCCACAATTGTACTGTCCTCCTGCCTCCCATGAGTCACGAACCCTGCGGTTCAATTGCCAAACTGAGCTCCTCGGGCACCTAAACCCAAAGACCTTTGGGTCATGTGCTATACGCCAGCAGTGTGTCATGCAGTCCCAACGTAGCTCTGTATACAGGTGCATCCAGCCCCGTGCCTACAAAGCACACGTGCTTGCAGCCCAAAAGAGGCCCTGTTTGCCACAGCATAGCCGATGGCAGCCCCAATGCAGCCCTTTATGTGGGGGTGGTGCTTGCAGGCCCATTGCAGCCTTAGGCAGTGAAGTGCAACTGCTGGCAGCCCCAATGTAGCCCTGTGCTACTCGGCACACGTGCAACTGGGCACAGGTGCATTCAGCCCCATTGCCGCCCGATGCACTGTGTGCGCAAGTGCTGGCATGCCCAGTGCTGCCCTGTGCAGGGGTGATGGCTAGGTGGTGGTGATCTGTGTCCAGACTCGGATTCAGGTCCAGGGCTCAGTCCAGTCTACCTACCCGCGGTCACGGCATTGCTTTGGTAACAGCTCCTTTGGCACACATGCACATGCAAACCCACCCACACACCCACGCACACATACGCCCGCACACGTGCATGTACACACGCATGTGCACATGCATGCACACATGCACAGACAGAGAGACAAACGGATGGACGGACAGACGGGTAGACAGACATGCATGCCGGCACATGGGCACATGCATGCACACGCATCCCCCAGGCGGCAGGGGTTATTTAGTCATGTATGCATACGCGCACATGCATGCACGCAAACACAAACACACACACACACACACACACACAGCGGTAGGGCACACGAGCGTGCAATGTGTGTCTTGCTGTCGTGCGGATGGTTCTGAGGGCAGGAGCCGTGGTGCGTTGGCGGCATATGTACTTATGGTGCTTCATGCCCGCTGGGCAGCCCCGCCTGCAGGGCAGAACAGTCGAACTCATGGTTTGCAGCAGTGATAGGACCTTAGGATTGTTGAACCTCACAGTTTGAGCAGATTCGAATGGATTCCTTGGCACACACACACGCACGCACACACACACACACACACACACACATACAACACAACCAGATTTACTGCTCTTGTGGTCCGCACCGCCAAGCACAAGCGCTGGTTTCCTGCAGCGCGGTGCTGTGGAGGGTTGGCACATGTTATCATTGGCTGAGAGCCTGTTGAAGGATTTGTGTGCTTGTGGTAGTCTTTCATGATGGGAAATACACGGGTCAAAGATGCAAACACTCCGCTGCAACAAGTCTCTGGCTGCACTCCGCAGGAAGTGCACGCTCTTCTCTGGGAGCACTACCGGAAGGGGGGGAATTTGGCAGAGGCGAAATTTGGAATGGCGAAATTTGGCACAACAAAATTGTGCCAAGTTTTGCCATCGTATTTAAGGACCGAAGCCATTGGACTAGAAATAAAAAATCCCTGATGCACCATAATTACCGGTACTTATGCGTTGCGGTTTGAAATAGAGGCCGCCAAGCAGCCATAAGCCATCAGAAACTATCAGCACATGTTGTCTAGCGCCACATCATGTTCAAGCTGTGAACCCTGGTTTACTAACACGTTCTGCCAGTAGCTGAGTTGCTGAAGCATTGCATTCTGGAATTCAAGGTTGTTGGATCAACAATACCTTGAATACACTTCTTTTGGATGTGAGAATTTGCGGTGCATGGTTGTTCTTGTGCCACAATCGGGAAATTTTGTTCCAATTTTCGCCAGGGTATTTCAGAATTCGTGCCAAATTTTCGCCACACCGAGTTTTGCCATTCCAGATTTTGCACGTTCCAAATTCCCCCCCTTCCGGTAGCTCTGCCAGTCCCCACAGCGCTGCAGATTGTCCTGTAAGACAGCATGTAGATGCACATTCCCAGACGGGCCTTACCTGCTCTCCCCCATGCCTCAGCCAATCCCTCCTGGTGTGTGACGTGCAGGGATGAAAGTGGAGTCTGTGACGTTCGAGGACACCGGTGCCAGGCACTTAAGCCCCTGCATCCCTCCCCCACAAGGGCTCCGGGTAGGTGCTGCAGCTCCGGGCCAGGGGCAGCTGTCCCTGTTCGCTGACGGTCGGGCCGCAGGGCAGCAGCACCCACTGCTCCGCGTACTACGTCATCAAGGTGCGCCTGTGCACGACCTGTCCTCTGAGGACCCCTGTCCCCTGACCCCCCATCTCGTAGACACCCTCAGGCTGCTTCCATCTCGGCCCCCATAGCTCCCCCCACAGGTCCGCTCAAGCTCTGCCAGCGCTTCCCGGCATGGGCTGAGATCAGGGTACGCACCGCCCTGTAGGCCACCGCAATGGCCATTATCAGGCGGCGGCCCCCTCCAAAGATTGGGGCTACTGGCAGCTATGTTTTGGGGAACGGGCCCCCATCGGGGCGGCAAGCGCGCGTGTTTTGCCGACCCTGTGGCATGGGCCACGATGGAGTCGCCCAAGCCGTCTGGGATGCACATCGATGGTGGCTCGGCACCGGCCGATGGGAGCGGCATCCTGCGCTGGCGTGCCTTTGTGCTCCCGCCAAACCGTGGCAAAGCCTCCGCCCGTCCGGCCCATCTGTGCGATCCTGGCGAGATTTGTTCTGCTGGTTTGCTGGGTTTCTGGAGTTTGCTGATTTGATCTGCTGACTTGTTTGGGTTTGTTTGGGTTTCTGGGGCACTTGATAAAAACAAAGAGGTAAAGTGGTCTGAGATGTGCATCATTTGCTTTGGGTCATTGGAGAATTCATGTTTTTTTTTAATTTGATTTGATTTGATTTGATTTGATTTTGCCTCTTGTTCAGTTTGTGCAGTCTCATGGTGCAGCTGAGATTGCTGAACGTGTTTCGAACAGTAACAGGGACATAAACATGGAAGGGGTGGAGGGGGGATGGGGAAGAGGGAGAGAGGGGGGGGGGGGGCAGAAGAAGGGGGATGAGTGGGAGAGGTGCTACCTGCTGGGGCAGGCGCATGACTCCTGGGAGGTTTAGAAAAGAGAAGGTGGCCTGTTCGGCTGGAGCCAGGGGACGAGGAAGAGATACCCCCACTGACCTAGGGCAGTGACTGTTATTGAATGTCCCGGGCACTACAGTGTCCTCAGGAGACAATGTTTGCAGTGCTTGTAGGTCCCAAGCAGGGATGTATTGGAAGGGGGGGGGCATTCGCCTTTTCAAGTCCTGGACGCTAGTGCGATTGAGGGGATCAGGGGGTTAGCGGGTGAGAGCTCATCTATATACAGCTGTATACAGATATATAAGGCCCTTACCCCCCCCGCCCCCCCAGCGTATCGCGGCGCGACGGAAGGACCCGGGCCGCCGTCCTATGTGGGATCCTCTGAGGAGCGACCCTGCCCAGACCTCGGGCTGTGCGCTCCCCCATCCGCGCCCGCAGGTGCAGGTGCGGCTGCGGGGGGTTGGGCACCCCCCCCTCCCGATGACTGCACTTGCCGAGTGAAGCCAAGGCTCAAGAGCCCCCCCCCCGTGGGGCGGCAAACGGGCTGCCGCACCCCTGCGCTGCGAGGGGCGCCCCTGACGGACTGCCCCACGCGCTGCCCTGCCCCCCCGAGTCGCACTGCCGCGCTCCTGCGCCCGTGCTGCCCCCCCACGAAGGGAGGGGGGGGGGCTGCGTCGTGCCGGGGGGAGGGGGGGACCACCCTGTCCCTGACCCTGGCCCTGTCCCTGACACCCCTGACCCAGAGCAGCAGCCTCTGGCTGCCCCTGTGCCTGCACCCCAGGTTGCCCTGCAGCACCCTGCTGCCCCAGACCCTGCCCTGCAGCATCCTGCTGCCCCACACCCTGCCCTGCAGCATTCTGCGCCCCCAGACCCTGCCCTGCAGCATCCTGCTGCCCCAGTCCCTGCCCTGCAGCACCCTGCTGCCCCAGACCCTGTCCTGCAGCATCCTGCTGCCTCTGATCACTGAGGGGTGGGGAGGCACCTTGACCCTGCCCATCCCGAAGCCACCCTGCAGCTCCTTGCTGCTCGCGATCCTGGGGTGGGGGTGGGCCACCCTGAGCCCCATCCGCCCGCGCCGCATCAATGAGCACGGCCGAGATGGAGCCAAAAACGTCCACAAGGCTTGCGCGCCCCTGTCCCTGCCCCCCGCCCCCGCCGCGGGACGCACCCACAGTTGGAGGGGGGGGGGCAGTGAAGTTGTGGCTGACGACGCAGCCAGCGGGGGTGCCCGCAACCACCGCCCCCCAGGAGATATAAGGCCAGAGCCACTGAGGCTGGTCGCCCGTGGCTGGGACTGTGGCTGAGGCTGACCCACCCCCCCGTCGCCCGCCCCTCCCCCCCCATATCCCCGTGGGTGGTGGGGGCTGAAGTCCCGGGAAGAGTGGGAAAGAGATGGCCCGGCCCTAAGAGGGGGCCTCCGGCGCGGCGGCTCGTCGTCGTCGGAGGAGGAGCCGACTCGCGGCGGCCGACGCCTCCGCCCCAGCACTGCCGGCGGCAGCACGCGCCGCCGCGCCTGCGGCGGCTCATCCTCTGATGAGCCCCGCGGCGACTCCCGCCCTCGGGAGCCCAGCACCGTGCCTGGGGGGGGCGTAGGCCGGGGCACTTGCTGGGGCGCTTGGAGCCACGCACGCAACGCCCTGGCCCCTGCGCGTTGCGCTGCCGGCGCCAACCGGTGCCCCTCGTGGCCTAGGGAGCAGCAGTATTTAATGCCCTGACCAGTCGCCGCACACGCCGCGCACGTCGCCGCTCCGTGTGCAGGGCACAGCACGCGCACAGTGCCCAGACCGCGTCCTAGCGCCCGTGGGGCTCCGGCCGGGCGCGCCGGCGGTGGTGGCTGCGCGGGTGGGCAGTGCGGCCGCTGCGGGCGCACCCGCTGGAAGGGGCGCAGCGACGCCTGACCCCCCAGGGGACGAGGCAGGTAGTTGCTCAGGAAAGCTTCCTGGCGCCCCCTACCCGGCCTAGCCAGCCGCCGCGCCCACAAGGCCCTGCAGTGCACCTCAAGGCGGCGCATGTGCTCCTGCATGGCCGGGCGGCACGCGAACACGGGTCTCTCCGTGCGGCCCATACACTTGTAGCCACCAAACGGGACAAGTGCATTGCATAGCGGGCGCAGCTGGCCCCCAAGGAGCTCACCAGCCCGCAGAAACTGTTGCGTTTTGTCGAGCGCGAGCTTGAGCACGTGCGCCCGTTCACGAAGCGGCAGGACACGCCCCGCCAACCTGTGCCCCGGAGCCGCTGGGAGGGCCCGGCCCGCATGCTCTTCGAAATCCAGGGCCAATTCCGCGTACGTGACTTGGCCCCGGCCAGGGAGCCACAGCAAGGCCCCTGCCCACCGCAGCAGCAAGGCATGCAGAAACGTCGCCTCCCACGGCCACTGCGGCGGCAGCCCCGCAGGTGCATCTAGCGGGGGTCGGGCCGGGGGCCTGGGCAATGGGCCCGCCCCAAGTTGGTGCCACGGATAGGCAGCGCGCGCGTCCGGCGCCCGGCCCCGCGCCGGGCCGAAGACGGTCGAGCGTTGGTCCCCCCTCTGCTGGGCCGCGTCCAATGCCGTCTTGCGCGCCGCGAGCACGGCTAAGAACATTCCGTACAGGCGGTACATGAGGTCCTTCGCCAGCTGCAGCGCATCGCTGTCGGGCACCAGGGCCGGCGGGAGCAGCCTAGCCGAGCACAGACAGGCCGGCCACGCAGACGGCACAGCCAGCGTGGGGAGAGGGCGCGCCGCTGCCTCCACTAGCGGGCGCCACGCCGCCCGTGCTGGCTCCCAGGAGGGGCAAGACCACAGCATGTGTTCGTCCGTTTCGGTGGGGGCACCACAGTGAGGACAGCGCGGGTCCGTGCGTATGCGGTGCTCGTGGGCCCGCGCCGCAGTCCATGTGGCCCCGGCTAGCTGCGAGCGCAGCAAAACCAGCTCAAGCTCGTTGCCCGCCACGGTGAGTGCATGACGCACCGCGTCGCGCTGCACGGCACCCCCGAGGCCCCCGTACGTCCGCGGGCGGCGGCGCTCCAAGGCCTGCAGCGCGGAAAACCGCTGGCTTTCCCGTACGCGGTGGCACACCTCGCCCCAATCGTCCAGAGCTAGGTGTAGCGGCGCTGCTTGCCCAGGCAGCCGCCACTTCCACCAGCCCTCAAGGGCAACCCAGCCAAGCCTCCGGGTGTCCTGCAGCGCACGCCCCACGGGTCCCGTCAATGGCGGCCTAGGATGCTCCTCCAGCACTGCCTGCACCAGAACCTGCACCGTGCCGGTGGTGGCAGACGCTTGCGCCAGCCACAACAGCCGTTGGTACTGCGCCCGCCATGAGGGGGCAACGCGGTGCCCAGGCGTGAGCACCGACCACAAAACCTCGCGGTTCCGAGAAACACGCGTGGGACCCCATAGCGCAATTGCAGCGAGGGAGTCCAGCGCCCGCATGTCGGCCTCCCCGACTTCAGCCAACTCCGAACCCCATAGAGCCTTGGCGAGCGCCAAGGTCCCCAGCGCCGTAGCCCGCTGGCGAAGCACCGGGATGCACCCGATGCGGCGAAGGATGGCCTTGGCGCGATCCATCCGGGTCTGGAGGAGGGGCCCCGTGCCGCGCCGGGCCTCAACCCGAATACCCACGCCCAGCTGGCGAAATTCGTCCTTGTTGGGTATTTCCAGGCCCCTGAGCCGCGCAGGGGCGTCCGCCGCCGTGGCACCCAGGGCCCACGCCCCAGACTTGTCGGGGCGGACGTCTTGTCCCGTGATCTGCAGCCATTCGGCGGTGCGGTCACAGACATCCTGCCGATCCTGGGAGGTGCGTGTCATGGCCTGCGTGTCATCTGCATAGCCAGTGGGGCACATCGCTGCCCGTCCGGCCCCCCGATGGACCACCATGTCCGGTTGGTCCCCGTGGACTGGCGGGAGTGCCCTTGTTGCCACCACGACGTGGCGTCGCATCTCATCAATCTCCATCTTCCACACTGTGGTCAGGAGATTGATGAGGATAATGCTCAAAGGGCATCCTTGCAGGATGCCGTTCGTGGCACGCCACCAGCTCCCGAGGCACCCGGAGACCTTGAAGGCCCGCCGCAGCTGGCGGTACATGCCCGTCAAGGCCCGCAGGATGCCCGGCTCCATGCCGAGCTCCTGCCCTACCCTCAGGACGACAGCCTGGGGGATCAGGTCAAAACACTTGACATAGTCAAGGTTGACCCCAAAAAGGGTCCATCCCTTGAGGCGGGACAGCTCAAGCAGCACTTGGGTGACTGCTGCGGCGTCCAACGCCCCGCGGGCCGGCCGGAAGCCATAGGCCTCCGGGTGGGCCCAGGTCTCCTGCCAGCGCAGGACCTCCCACAGGCGGGTGCCCGCCCAGAGTCGGTACACAACCGACAGCACAGTTAACGGCCTAGTCCCAAGTGGGCCCTCCTCCCCTGGCTTGGGGATCAAGGCAGTATATCCACGGGTAAGCACCTCCGGCCACCGGCCCGTGACCTCAACGAGCGTAAGCAGTTCGGCCAGCCAATCCAGCAGACGGAGCGGGAGGGACCTCAAGTCCTTGAGGGACCAGCCGTCGAGACCTAGTGCCGTGGGGTGCATGAACCGTAGTCGCTTGCGCAGGTACCCCCCGGTCAACGGCTTGTGCAGCATGGGGACCCGCCTTAAATGGTGGCCGTACCGCGCAAGGAAGGTCGCCGGATCGGGCTCGGGCGCCTCAGTATACTTGCGGTTGATCGGGCCCCATGCTGCCCGAAGCAACTCGTCCATTTCCTGGACGTTGCCTGTCGGCGTGCCATCCGGCCGAGCCAGGAACACCACTGGTGGGGAGAACTCCTCCTCTCGAAGCCAGCGGTACACGGCCCCCGGCCGCACGCTCATCTCCTCGACGAGCCAGGCCTTCCACGCAGAGACGCGCTCTGCGTCCTCGCGGCGCGCCTGGTCCCGGACCAGGCGCTGCAGGTCGCGAATGGTCGCCTCTAGGTGCTCTGCTGCCGGGATCGGCACCTCTCCCAGCCGTGGCAGGTCTGGGAGCGTATCGGACCGCGGCAGGCGCAGCGCCCGTACCGCGTGCATGCGGCGCCGGGCCCCCTGCCAAGCCTGCTCTACCGCCCTTGGCGGCACATGAGGACGTGCCGGGGCTGTGCGCCGCCAGGTGAGCACGGGGCGTAGCGCACCAACAGCCGCATGCAGGCGCGCAAGCGGCGCAGTCTCTGGCAGGCCCGTGACGGGCTGCTGCCTGGGGCACATCCGCACCTGACGCACCAGCGCGCCCGTGCCCCGGCTGCGTCGTGTAGTGCTCTGCGCAGCCCTCGGCGCGACAGGCAGAGGGCAAGCAGGGTCCACCCGCTCCGGTTGGAGCTACGGGTCCGACAAAGCAAGCAATGCCTCCTCGGCGGCCCACGTCCAGTAGGCCCACACTGCGTCCACATCTGCGGACTCCAACACTGCCTCCCAGTCAGCAGTGAGGGGCGAGAGGAGGCAGTCCTCCAGATTCCTCCGCTGCTCCTCTGGCCTCTCCGGTATCGTCACAACTGGGGGTCGGACTGCCCGCCACACACGCTGTGTGGCACGCGATAGGCGCAGGGAGAACACCACCGGTCGGTGCCCTGGAATGCCAGAGCCACGCACTGGCTGGACGTCCTCCAGCGAGGTGGCGACGCGCGGGTCAGCGAGTATCCCGTCAATGCGAGTGCCCGCACTCGCCCCCGTCGGGGAAAACCGGCACACACAGGCCTCTTGTGACTTGTTGAACTCCAAGTCTAAGTCCACAAGGCGGCGCGTCAGGAGCGCCGCCAGCAGAGGCTCCGGTGCCGACCCCAGGTCGCCGAGCGGAAAATTGAAGTCTGCCCCGACGATCAAGGGCGCATTCCCCAGGCGCGCCAAGTGGGCGGCCACAGAGGTCCACAGCTCCCTGTTGAGCGCGTCATCTCCATACACCCCGTACACGCAGACGAGGTGCAGCGCCGAGGAGCCGTCGCCCAGAGCCAGCCGCACGTGCACCCAGCGTGCAGAGGTCCACAAGTCCCAGACAAGCGGGTCGCGTTCCCGTTGCCCAGGGAGCGGCGGGGCCTCAGCCGTGAGCGCTGCGCGGACCAGGATGGCCACTCCCCCGGGTGAGGCATCCCACATCCCCCCCCCCCCCCGGGACTCCAAGGGGGCACCCCAGAAAATATTCCACCCACGTTCCCGGAGCAGCGTCCGCAGAGCTCGTTGTCCCCCCTTGGTGAGTCTGGTCTCCTGCACCAGAACCACGTCATGGTCCCACCCCGCCACCTCCTCCACGTGGTGACGCAGAGAGGTGACGTTCACCAACCCCACCCGCAGCAATGCCGGCCCAGGGTGGGGGTGGATGTCGCCGCACTGCCCCAAGCCCCCCCCTTCCCCAATCTGCCCCGGGGGGTGGGTTGGGGGGGGGGGGGAGGGGAAGAACCCAGACCTGCAGCCAACGGCGGCTCTTGCGCCCGCGGGCGACGCGCGTACGCGTCAAAACGAGCAACCCCCGTGCCTGGAATTGCGAAAAACTGAGGTGTTCTGCATGGTGCAGGGAGCAGCGGGGTGCCTTGGATGCAGCAAATCTGAGGTGCACAGGAATGCACCCTTGACACCACCTGCCCTGGCCAGCAGACGCACGAGAGAAGTTCAATGTCCGACCTTCTGGTAAAATTTGCAGAACAGAAAGGGACGGTCCCCGTGCTCCCCAGCCTGCGGTGCAGGGGCGATTTGCACCTGCACGAGCAGGTGCAACGCACATACCAGGCGCTCCCTGCATGCGACAAACAGTGGCAGGCAGGGGGGCGAGAGGAAGGAGCAAGAGAGGGGAAAATGCCCACAGCAAGAGCCAGGCGAGGAGGGCGACCAAGCGCCATCCACCCGGCCCTGGGTTAGCCTCTATATCCCCACATGTGAGCAGGGAGCGGCCCCTGCCAGCCCAGGTCACACAGGGGGCCAGGCGGTGCCCAACAGCAGGTCGTCCCCCCCTGGCCCAGGTCACAGAGGGGGTCAGGCGGTACCCAACAGCAGCAGGACATCCCTCCCTGGCCCAGGTCACAGGGGGGGTCACGCTGTACCCTACAGCAGGTCGTCCCTCCCTAGCCCAGATCACAGGGGGGGGGGGGGGGGTCAGGCTGTAACCGACACCACGTCGTCCCTCCTTGGCCCAGGTCACAGGGGGGGCCAGGCTGTACCCCACAGCAGCAGGACGTCCCTCCCGGGCCCAGGTCACAGGGGGGGTCAGGCTGTACCCTACAGCAGGTCGTCCCTCCCTGGCTGGGCCACATCGGGGCCCGCGGCGGCTGCACCAACCACCCCATCCATTGGTGCGTCTGCACCACTGCCCCCAGCCACCCCAGCTTGTCCCTCGGCCTGCGGGGGGGGGGTCGTATCTGGGCCGTTCTGCCCACCGCGCGGTACGTATGACGCACCCGCGTCAGTCCGCGGACCTCCCACGTCTTGGGGAGGAGTCGGGAGTCCGCGGGGGCCAGAGTTTTCCCCGGCCACCCCTCGTCGACGCCCTCCAGGGTGACGTCGAACTTGGGGCGTTCCTGCCCTGTGGCAGTGAGGTGCGTACAGGACACGACCCTCACATTGCCCGCTGCATCCCCGAAAACCTTGGGGATCTCCCCCCTGATGGCCTGGAAGTTCCCGAAGGCCAACCCAAACCCAATGGGGTACCCCCCCACCCGAACGATAATGCGTGGGGGGGGTACTGCCGCGTCCAGAGCCTCCCCCACCAGGTCTCTGATCCCTGACTCGATGGGGCCTGTGCCAAAAAGTCGCACCCCCACCCTCCCCGCGGAGTCGCCCTCCATGAGCCCCCCGAAGGAGCCCAATTGCGGCTGCTCGGTCAGCCGCTCCCACAGCTCCGGCAGCGGCGCTCGGGAAGCCGCAGGGAGCGTCAGCCAAAGCATGCGAGAGGGGACAGGGCTCTCCTCCCCCTGCAGCCAAGGGCGGCACGTCACCCCCAGCACCTTGCCGCTGGCCCGCAGCGCCGCGGCGGCCTGTGCATGCGGCAGAGCAGTCGCCGCCTCGTAGACAGACCCCCGCTGCGCGACGGTCAGCGGAAGCTGCGCTGCGTCGACGGGTGCAACCAAGGGCGCCAGAAATGCCTGCACCCTTTCTCGGACCCACGAGCGGGCCCGCGCAGACTCCCCGTGCGCAATCAGCAGCGCGGGATTGACACAGACAGCGAGGCGGACGGCCTGCATGGACGCGTCGTCTCCCTCGGGGGGGGGGCGGATCCGCCTCCCCGTCCTCGTCGGCGGCCCCCTCGTGTGCGCCCATGGCGGCGTCGTCGCCGTCGCCCTCGGGCACGCGCCGCCATCGCAAGCGGAGGACGTGCCCCGGTGGGCACGGGTCGACTTCCTCTGGTGTCTCGCACTGCCAGGCGCCTCGCTCTGGCACTGCCTGACAGTGCAACGCTGCCCCAGAGAGGTCCAATGTGTTGCGCTCGCAGCCCGCAGCCCGGAGAAGCGCCGGGACGGAGCAGCTGCCGCGGCCCGCGCGTTGGACCAAGATGACCGCGGACACTGCGCCGACCTGGGGCCAGGTCTGAAGAATTTCGGCGGCCCTGGCGTGGGCCCCCGCCAGCGTCAGCCCTAGCAGGCCGACCTCGGAGAAGACGGAGGGCTGGTCTGGTACTGGCCAGTCCCCAACCGCCTTGCCAGCGGCGATCTCGCGTATGCCCTCCGCGTGCAGGGGGGCAAAGTCGGCCTCCCGCCAATTTCGGGCGGGCTGCACCGCAGAGACACGTGGCGCCCCGCGATATATGCGAAGCAGTGCCTCCGGCGCTGGCTGCAGGGGCGCCGACAGCGTGCCCGGCCGTTGTGGGGCAGGCTGCACCACTACGCGAGGCCGAGCGCCCGAAGCAGGTCGGGCCTGGGCAGCGGCGCCACCAGCACCGCCGACGACCCGTTGCGGCTGTGGCCGCTGCTGGGCTGGCGGCCGCTCTTGGGTGCGGCTGCGCATCGCGGCCGCATACGAGGAATGGTCCCCCGAAGAAGGGGGAGGGCTCCGCTGAGGGCCCTCTGCCAGCCCCAGAGAAGCGCGGACAGCCGCCCCCACCGCGGCACGCTCGTCCCGCGGGACGCCCAGCCACGCCTGCGCGGTGTACGTGGGGGGGGGCAGATCTTTCGGCGCGGGCGGACGGCGGGCCTCGCATGCGGCGCGGCCCTCGCAGCGCCCGCCATGAAGCCAGCCAGTGCCGTGGGCGCCCATCGCCCAGGTGCAGGCCACAGGCCGCGTATCCTGGCACGCTTGCACAGTGGGGTCCCACGGGGCGCCACCCTTGTAAGGGTTTGGGGGGCCCCGGGGGATCACCCCCTTGCACGTGCAGGGGCGCGCATGCACATACCACTGCACCACCTCGTTGTGGTGGTTGGTCCACGAGGTCCAGCCGCAGCCTCCGTCCGGGCGTCGTTCCGGTGCAGCCGGCCGCGCCGCCGGCTGATCGGGCTGCGGGTTCGGCCGCGAGGGCGGCGCGCGCGCCGGCCGTTGCAGCCAGCCCCCGGCGCTGCGGAGGCGGGCAATTTCCGCCTGGGCCTCGGCCAGTTGCTGCTGAACCGCGGCCAGCTGGCGGCTCAGCGCATCGACCTGCTGCTGCTCCGCAGTGGGCGGAGGTATGGGCGGGGAGTCCGCGCGCCGGCTGCGGGAGCGCGGGCGACGGCGGTGCCCTCCTTGCGGGGCAGGGCCAGCCCGTTGGTTGGCCGGAGCCCCGGCTGCAGCGGGCGGTGCAGCGGCAGGGCCGGGATGAGAGGACGCCGCGTCGACATTGATGGCGACGGCGGCGGCGGACCCCGATTGTGCGGGGGCGGACTGGGGCTGCAGTACCCCAACTATGGCAGCAGCCATCGCAACCATGGATGGCTGCAGGGCTGCCGCGAGTGATGCCGCCAGGTCGTTGTTGGAGGCCATGGCGGCGGACGAAAATGTTATTTAGCGCAGCCGCGAACGGGCGCACACACGCGGGCAAAGCGCCTTTGTGAATAATGGAAGAGATGGTTGCTCTCACCAGGCTCACGGGGGGAGCCCCAAGGTGCGAGCCCCGAAATTCGCCGGGGGGCGAGGGCCGGCTGTGGCGCAGCAGCAAGCCGCTGCAGTCGCGAACGCAGATCGCGCGGGCGCACGCCGTGGGCTGGCGGCGCACTGCGATGCTGCGTGCACTACGTGCGCAGGGGGGGCGGGTGGCGATGGGTAGCCGATCCCGCAGCGAAAACCACCTGGTACAGCACTCAGTGGGGAACAGTGAAAGCACGAGAAGCAGCAGTACAAATCACCTATTGGAAGGGGGGGGGGGTAGCCCCCCCCCCCCCCCCTCCAGGGCGCCCACCTTGTGCTCAGCCACTGTTTACATGACACCAAGTGCCAGCTTCAACGGCATTTATAACCGACAGTAACGGCCCCCAACCGCTTTGACAACCTCCTCCAACCACCTGCTTAACCGCCTCTGGGGCCGCCTCTGAGGCCCCTTCCCTTCTAATGCACCCCTGGTCCCAAGTATCACCCCATCTGGTCTCTTAATATATGGTCTGTCATCCGTTGTTCCATCAGTTTGACAAGGTAGAGGCGGGTCATAAAAATGTATCCAAAAGGGACATGAACCCAGGACCTCTGAGTACAAGTCCAGCACGTAGACCACTATGCGGTAGCTCACGCGCCAATATATCTTGTCGTGGTCCCAAGGTAGGACCCCGTGGCGTCGGAGGCGTGAGGTGGGATGCTTTGAAGCCCCTGCTCTGCTGTCTCGCGATGGGGGAGGTGGGCATCTATTTCCGGGGTTTTGGTGCCGTTTGTGCGTGGTGGCAGTATTCTTCTTCTGCTTGCGGCCTGGGCCTTCATCCGGGGTTGCTGAGGGCTGGGGACATGACAATCCAAGTGCTAAGGGAATGACAGTACGAGTGCTCGGGGTATGACAGTACGAGTGGTTTGAGAGCAGTGCACTAAGGGGCAGCCATGCTATTCATTGTAGTGTTCCTGAGATTTTCACTCTCGGGCCCAATGACAGCGGGGAAAAGCACCGTCGATGGGGCTTGAAGTCAGATAAACGTAACAATACGGGGGCAAAACAACCTTTGTATCCCGGGTCTGCTGCGCCGGTCAATGGGGGTGTTGGGTTCCCGAGTCCCGAGCCCGCGCAACTCAGCAAACAAGCGACTCACCTGCCATGCAAGATGATGGAGGGGATGAGGTTGATGTTTGTGCAGGTTAGGGTTAGGGTTAGGGGACTTTTGGGTCCTCTAAGACCGGCCTTCGGAGTCCCCTGGAAGGGCCAGTAGGGCCAAGCCCATCCCGGCCCCCTCCGGGCTCCTGGAGGGATAGCAACCCCCCGCCTCAGACATTCAGCCGCTGCCCCTGCGACCGAAGCCCTCGTTTAGGGCACACAGTAGGTTGTTCCGTGCACCATTCGGTCAATCCGGACTCCGCATGTGTCGGACAGACACTAGTAGACTTTATCTGTTCCCACTCTCGGGTTTACGTGTCGCCAGATTGCATTGGGCAGTCCGTAATCCATCACTTCTAGATCCACTTCTTTTTTTCCACGGAATGTGGTCCAGATGATGTTCGTCCATGTGTGCATCTCTGAGTTGCTGTGTGTGCATGTATGTATGGGGTCTATGTGCCTGTACCTATTTGATCTGCCGAACACCTGCCAACACCTGCCAAAAGTTTTCTCGACACCTGCTGATAGGTGTTAGCAGCATGTACCGTGGGGAAGGGTGAGGCTCTGTTTCTTTCACAGGTGCCCAGCTGCGGACAACACCTGCGTTTTGCCCAGTGCTTGATCTCCAGGGGACGCGGCAGTCTAACGCTCCATCAGTGCGGTTTGCAGATGACTCAGCTCGAGATGGCCACCAGGTGTGTCTTGCATCAGACCATTCGACCAGGTGGCCCACGAAAGGGCAGCACGTGTTTGCTAATGCAGATGTTGACCCTCTTTCGCTCCTGCTGTCGAAGAATCTCGTTTCGGTCGTCATGTTGTTTGTGCCATGCATGTGTCAGTCTGCAAAAGCATCGTCCGTCATTTTTCTCATCCTTGCTTGTTGTGATTGTGTTTTGTTGGGCGTTTTTGTTGGGCGCATGCCATGCGGAGAGGACCTTCAGTTTGGGTCATATCTTGAAGGCGGCAGAAGTGGAATGAGTACATTTCCATGGACCAAAGCGATTTGTCTGCCCGGCCTTTGCATGTTCTCTTGTTGGGACAGGCCCCGGGGGCATCGGAAAAGGTTACCCTACCCTCACCAACAGTGTGGCAACGAAATGCAGCATGCCACAGCAGCAAAAACTTTTCCTGCGCATTGTTGGTCCTTGCTACAGCAGCGATTTCCCCGTGTACCCCAGGGGACTGTATCAGCCTTGGTACCTGCACATGTGGCAGTTCCAAACACCATCAGACATCTACAGCCGCCATGCATCTCTCCACAGTCCACTGCCGCCAGGCACCCTGTCCCACATTCATTGTTACAGCCTGCCAGGGCAACGTTGGGGCTCAACCTCCGCCACGGCAACAGCCATACCCCGAGGCACTGCTGCAACACTTTTGATGTGGCTTACCTCTTCTACAGTCACGCCGATAGTTGAACCCCTGCTGCAGCAACCACAAACGTGCTGGCCCTCGTGATAGCAACAACGATGGGACCAGACCTTGCGCGCACAAACATCATGGGTCTGGGTTGCATGTGTCAGTCTGCAAAAGCATCGTCCGTATTTTTTCTCATCCTTGCTTGTTGTGATTGTTTTTTGTTGGGCGTTCCTGCCTGGCATGCCATGCGGAGAGGACCTTCAGTTTGTTGGGGCATATCTTGAAGGCGGCAGAAGTGGAATGAGTACATTTCCATGGACCAAAGCGATTTCTGCCCGGCCTTTGCATGTTCTCTTGTGTTACAACAAGGACGATGGGGCTAGATCCGTGATTATAGTAATACCCCCCCCCAAAACAAAGGGAACAATGATGGGACCGCGCCCCTGCAGCAGCAACACCGATGGCGCTGGCCCGGGGTCGTGCCGGTGACCTTGAGCGACAACGGGACATTCAATGGGGGAGCCCCAGAGTTTTGCTTAACAACTCAACATCCCCTTGGGGGGGGGGGGTCTGACAGCCCCCCCCCTCTTAAGTGATTGGGCAAATTTTTCTCCAGGTCTTCAGCCAATCAAACATTTTCTCTGGTGCAAGTCAGTTTAGGCCAAAAAATTTCTTCGGCGCCTCTAACAAATCAGGGTCTCCTGAGGGGGGGGGATCCCCCGCCACAGCCCCACCCACCCACCCCCCCTTAAGCAAAACTCTGGGGAGCCCTGCCTTGGCAGTACCTGCTGAACTCACTGTGGATCGCCAAGTCAATCCCATTCACCGCCTGTTGCTTGGTGCTCCTTTGCACATGCCGAGCCTCAGGAGTGGCAAGTCTGTAGTCTCGCAGTATTGTATGACCAGCCTCATGAACAGGCGGGAGGAAGGCAGCAACAGCCTTTGTATTGCAAAGTATTTTGGGGTGCCTAATGCCGGGGGTGTGTGTGGTCATGAATTTCACTTCTGCAATGGGGGACAGCCAACGGAGCCGATACAATGCATGGCAATGAATCAGTGGCATCATCATGTGTGTTAATGTAATAGGATTTATGGGATTTAATAACCGGACAAAATTGATTAGGATTTAATAATAGGATTTATAGGATAGGTTAATATTATTTATAAAATAGGATTTCGGGGCACGAGTTCCAATATGGTCCCCACACCTGCTGTAGCTCAGACAAGGCCGTAGCTTACATGCACCACATACAACTACCGAAACACACGTGCTGATGCAAGAAAGGGGATTATAATGCACAAGTGTACCCAAAATCAGAGTTATGTGGGTTCAAGTGGGCAAACACTCACAACAAATGTGTCCATGACCCTATATAACTGGCAAATTTGTCACCAAACCCATGTCTTATGTAGCTGCACTACATTTGGTACCGAATTAAGCTAGCCCCACGCCCGCTGTAGCTTCTTAGACAAGAGCGTGGCTAGCTAGCTTTAAGACATGGGGGGTACTATGCCCACTGCAATAAACGCATGCTTCACTACTCCCGGACATGCGGGAACTCCTGGCATTGGTCTGTGCCTGACCCCCACCCTCAGGGCATGTCGGGTTTTCACTTCCGGGGGGGGGGGGGGGGGGGGCGGTCAATAGAGCCCCCCAAAACTGGGGGGGGGGGGTTCAGGAAAAGGGCTCAATTGACAGGCACCATTAATCAGTCATTATGAAGTCTGGCACCAAAGGCGCCGAAAAATTTTTTGATCATTAAAATTGGTCAATTTTTTTCACCAAATATATGGCAAATGATGACTTTTCTGAACCCCCTCGACGCGCTGATTCCAAAAATCCCATTTTCTTTTTTTCCCGATTTTTGGGTCTGGGTCACCTCCAAGGCCTGGGAGCCAGACTCGGTAAGATTTTGGGGGTCCTGTCAATTGAGCCCTTTTTGGGGCAGGGGGGGTCCGGCCAGAGGGCTCTATCGACCCCCCCCCCCCCCGGAAACGAAAACCCGGCTTCCCCAGTGATGCAGCACAATCCCCCGTAGGTCTGTGCAGTCCACATTCCACCCGTTTTGTATACCCATTTCGCAGATGCCAAATTTGATAGTCACCCCTCGACACTCATCGCCATCCCCAAGGCCCGTCCACAGTGCGAATGACGGCTTCCTTCTGTCTGGCGCCCAAGATACCTCACCCAAGAGTCGGAGGCTCATGGCCTCCACAAAAGTTCACAATCCACTGCGCGACGGGGTGCCCGTTGAAGGACCTGTAGCGAGAGCCTAATCCGAAAGCCCATCGTTCGAGGGAGCTCAGGACGCTTCATGGCTTCGACCAGCGCTGACCCTGCTTGCTTCTCCTCGCCCTTGCCATGGTCTTGTCTGCCCCCTCTCCAGGGATGCATTAGAAGGGAAGGCGGTTAGGTAGGCGGTTGGAGGAGGTTGTCAATGCGGTTGGGAGCGGTTACTGTCGGTTGCAAGTTCCGTTGAAGCTGGCAGTTGCAGACGGAGAGACAGTGACTGGGCCATAGGCTGGGCGCCCTGGAGGGGGAGGGGGGGCTTCCCACCTTTCAATGCATCCCTGGCCTCTTTACCCCACGGGCGTGATCATTAAGATCAGCGGTTGGGTTCTTTCGTAATTCATTGGGCAATGGCGGCGGTTGACCTCCCAGTCTGCAAATGCCTGCCCCCTGCAGAGACACCAGCAGTGCAGGATGTGATCTGTGTGCGTTGGGTCGTGAGACACACACCCAAGGCCTGCGATAATCGCAGGCGACCCGTTTGTTGTACATGTTGATCACGAAAGCAGTGCACAAACGTAGTTAGGGATGCAGATTCGCCTCGAATTCAATTTGAATTTGAGCGATTTCATACCGAAGTCGAAATCATGCGAATTGGAGCGAATTCGATTTCAATAGAGTCATAACGAGAGTCTGTATATGATTCCTCCGACTTCGAGCGAATTCGTACCGAATTCGATTCGTGCGAATTCGTGCGAATTCGAACCCGCAACCCCAAACGTAGCCCTGCGCGGTTCGCCTGCAATCCCCCGAAGTGAGCTGGCCTCCCATCCCACCCGGTCTTTCCCCTCTTGCCCTCTGCGACGCTGACCTCTGACCCCTGCCGAAGTGCCCCATTTTACCCGCAACAATCCCACTTTATCCTCTTTTTTGCATCCGCCCATGTCCCCCAGTGCTATTTCGCCGACCAGAAGCCGTGGTCCGAGGCCCACACAAAGCTGTGTTGCCTTCCTGGTGCGTATCCTGCATTGGGATGCACATTGGATGATGCCTGACCATTGGCTCGTGCACTCTCCCTCTTGGCCGTGATCTACGGGGCTTAGCCCTGTGCACCGGTGCACAGGGCTAAGCTGCCCAGAGCCACATCAACAACTCCCTACTTCCCCTCTATTTCCCTGTGGACTGGGAAGCGCCCCTGCCACTGTGACCGTCTGAGCGCAGATGTTCTAAATCGTGTGCATTTGTTTATCTACCGCGCCGCGGCGCTTGCGACACTCCGACCGTGGCTCCTCGATCCTACTTGTCCATCCCAAAAGACGGAGTTCGTTGGGATGCCTGAAACGGTGTCTACGGGCGACCGCATGGGCGGTGTTGTACTTTGTGATCTCCTGTTTGCCGACCTCTGATCTCAGCGCGTGACTTGACCGCCCTGTTTCAGCCCCACATGGGAGCATGCCACCTGATGGGATCGTGATACGCAGGGTGAATCGCAGTGCTCTATTCAAGCGTCTTTGCTTCATTATAAAGCCTTCCCCTTAAACCGGAGCCATTTGATGTCATACCAGGCGTTGTGCAATCGGCATCTCACGCCATGACTGCTGGCAGGAAATGCGGTCCTTGTAGGCCTGGAGAGCGGACCGTAACGATGTCCGGGTACATATATATACTGCACCCTGCGTTTCTCATGTTCTCCACTGCTTCCTCTCAACTGGTTCTATACACCCGCTAACCCGTCGATTTACCCCTCCACTGCCCTAGTGCTGCCATTTGGGACTGCGAAGTTGCGAATGCGGGTTTGTGGGAAGCAGACTGGCAACAACAGGGTCCACAGCGAAGCAGGATGAGGGAGGGAGGGAGGGAGGGAGGGAGGAGGGAGGGAGGGAGGGAGGGAGGGAGGGAGGGAGGGAGGGAGGGAGGGAGAGTTGGGTGGAAGTAGAGCGTTATGTGCAGCTTGAAAAGAACCTTTGGCTCTCCTCAGACTGCTATAGGGCCCACAACTACAGCAGTGGTTTGGTGCCCAAGCAGAAACACCCACTCCTGTGTCTCGTGTCCCACACCTCCCCCGTAGTACGACTGCCGAGGGTATGACTGTACGAGTGCTGGGGCTATGATAATACAAGTGCCACAGGTGTGTAATTCCGGGTGCTTGGGGTTTGGTACGAGTGCTTCGAGCATCGCAGCATTATCGAAACGGAATCAAAACGTTGTTGTTGGTTCTCTGACCTGTTGCGATACCATTGCTCACAAGACCAAAGCCCTGTCTTTGCACACCATAGTCAGTCCATGGGATATAGCAGTGTCATTGTGGCAGAACGTGTTCTGCAATGCGAAGTAGAGATTCTGTGCACCCTCCCAAATGTCAAAGTTTGAGCCGGTGTTTGCTCTCAGCGGTATTTTATGTGTTGCTGGTGGTGGTGGTGGTGGTGGTGGTGGTGGTGGTGGTGGTGGTGGTGGTGTTGCTGCTGCTGCTGTTGTTGTTGTTGCTGTTGTTGGTGCTGCTGTTGCTGCTGTTGTTGTTGTTGGTTGTTGTTGTTGTTGTTGTTGTTGTTGTTGTTGTTGTTGTTGTTGTTGTTGTTGTTGTTGTTGTTGTTGTTGTTGTTGTTGTTGTTGTTGTTGTTGTTGTTGTTAATGTTGTTGTTGTTACTGTCATCGTTGCTGTTGCTGCTGTTGCTGCTGTGGTTGCTGCTGTTGCTGCTGCTGTTGTTATTGCTGCTGTTGTTGTTGTTTTTGCTTTTGGTGTTGTTGGTGATGGTGTTGTTGTTGTTGCTGTTGCTGCTTCTGGTGTTGGTGTTGTTGCTGCTGTTTTTGTTGTTGTTGTTGCTGTTGTTGTTGTTGCTGCTGCTGCTGCTGCTGCTGTTATTGTTGTTGTTGTTGTTGCTGATGGTGGTGGTGTTGTTGTTGTTGTTGCTGCTGACTGTGGGCTCCAAGACAAGCGTGTCATCCACCACTGCTATCGCCCTTAGCCAGACGACCGTCCCCAAGAGCTATTGTTGTGGTGGTGGTGGTGGTGGTGGTGGTGGTGGTGGTGGTGGTGGTGGTGGTGGTGGTGGTGGTGGTGGTGGTGGTGGTGGTGGTGGTGGTGGTGGTGGTGGTGGTGTTGGTGGTTGCTGCTGCTGCTGCTTCTGCTATTGTTGTTGTTGTTGCTGTTGATGTTGATGTTGTTGCTGATGGTGTTGGTGGTGGTGGTGGTGGTGGTGGTGGTGGTGGTGGTGGTGGTGGTGGTGGTGGTGGTGGTGGTGGTGGTGGTGGTGGGGTGGTGGTGTTGTTGTTCGTGTTGTTGCATGCCAACCCCAAAGGATGCTCTGTCCCTATCTGCCTTCAAAGAGGGTGTGTACTACCCTCAAATGTGTTTTTCTCTGATATGTGCAGGTGCGGCAGGTGCACACACGGTGCGATTTCAGCACCTCCATGCATATTCTCAATGGGTGTGACATTTACTGACAATCAAAAATTACTGACCCATGACCCAGCGCAAGCCAACCCGTGTCCCAGGGGCGTTAGGTCCCCTCCACAAGTCAGGTAGTAGATGCCTCTACCCACTCCATACAGATTCTTTTCCCAACCCTGCTCCGTGGCAATGCTGAAACTATTTGCATAATCAGCAGTATCAGAGGCCGAATTGTGGTGGACCATGGATTCCATTTGCCCCTGCCACTGCAGCACCACACTGACCCCCTGTTGGACTGCAGGGCAAACATATTACAATACCCACCCACTCAAGGTCATTCGTGGCAGAAGAATGCAGCCATGGATGACAGGCATTGCTGGACCTCGGCTAGTGGTTTTCGAGTACAGGTACAGGTCTTTGCCTCGTCCTGACAGCCGCTGATCACCCGCTCTGGTCGGGCAACCTGCAGGACTCTGCCACCATATGGCGCTCACCAAAAGGCACCCGATGCCTGGCACAGCCGTCCTCATAGCTATATCATGCTCGTAAGAAGCAGTTTGTGTTTGTGTGTTTGGTTTGGTGCCAAAGAAGCAGGACGCTCCCGCGCCGGGCAGGGGGCACCAAAGTTTCCATCAAGTAAAAGCTGACGCCTGGTGGCCACTGCATGGGGGCAGCAGTGCGGCCGTCAGCACTTCCTTGCCTTTACCACATCTCCTGCTTTTCCGTGGTCAGACTGCCCGCTGCTTGGGAGGGTAGCTCCATGGGCCGAAGTGGGAAATGGATTTGTGAGCCTTTGAAGAAGCAGAGAATGGGTTTTGGGGCTCAAAAATCCGAGCATTAGAGGAAAGTGTGCACAAAGGAAGTGCTGTCTTGTTGTCAGATTAACAGCCTCATCCCACGCCCTGTCCAGGTCTTTTATGTGACCCGCCACTGCCCTCAGCTGTTTTCTGGGGCTGCTGACAACAGAGTTTGGCCGAGGCATGTGCTTTCAAGCCAAGGCTTTCTGGGGAACAAATGTGTCATCATATTGCAAGTGGATTATGGGAGACATCCGCGCCACAACCCACTGAATCTCTCCAGCACACTGCTGTGGAGGACATAACAACCACATTTCTTTCTTGTCGTTCTTGGTGTATGCTTTGGCTTTGTTCTCCGTGCAAAGCTATGCCAGTGCAATGCAATGCATGGATGCATAGGTGTGTGGATGCATGGATGCATGAGTGGGTGGGTGGGTGGATGGATGGATGTATCAATGTATGGATGTATGCATGCGTGTATGTGTGTGTGCATGCATGCGTGCATGCATGATATATGGCATTTCTTGGGCAGTATATCTACCAGGTTACAAGGGCATGGATGGGCTTTGGGAAGCAAGTAGGGGCCCCCTATCCAGTGTTTTTGAGCGTGGGTAACTCAAAGAAAAATGTTTTAGAAGGTTTTTAGATGGGTAGCGGTGGGTATTGGAGCCCGCCAAAGGGTAGGAAGGGCGAAAAGTAGGGCATTACATCGCTCCTCGGGCGCACTGCCTCGGACCACCAATGTCACCAATATTGCAGTAGCTAGTCGTGGTAGCCACATGTGGACTAGCGCCATCCCCGGCACTGCCGTAGGCAGGGATCTTGGGGTGGGCGATGTTCCTGCACCATACACCACCCAGTGAGTTCTCCGCGCATGTGGTGGATGCCACCATGGATGATGATGATGAATGATCCCAAAGATGGAGATGCTAAATCCCAAAAACCACAGGCACAGATGTATCTGTAACAGTCTAGAGTGGGCCTGTTTTGATGTTGGTTTGTGGTGAAAGTGGCTTTTTGCTTGAGAATCCAAAATCATGACCCTGAATGGGGTTTGGATAATTAATGATTATGATGATGGATGATCCAAAAGTAGTAGATGCTTAATCCCAAACATCTTTTATACGGTCTGCAACAATGTGGAGACAACATGTTTCTTGGTTTGGGGTGAAAGCATGAGCCTAATTCGGAATTGGATTATGGATGATGATGATGGATGATCCCAAAGTCGGAGATGCCTTATCTGAACCAGTTTCGAAAAACCACTTACGCAGTAGTGTCTACAAGAGTCGAGAATGGATTTATTTTGATGTCTATTTGGTAGAAAGTGAGGTTTGGCTCGAGAATCTAAAATTGTGACCCTAATGGGTTTTTGGATGATGGATGATGATGATGGATGATCCCAAAAATGGAGATGCTCAATCCCAAAAACTGCTTTTGTGCTTGTGTCTGCAACAGTGTAGAGTGGACCGATTTTGACATTTGTTTTGGTGTAAAAGTGGGTTTGGGCCTGAGAATCCTCAATCGTGTCCCTGATTGGGCTTTGCGTGATGGATGATGATGATAATGGGTGATAAAAATCGGAGATACCGAATCCGGATACTTTGTGTTTGCAACATCTAGAGTGGGCCTATTTTGAGTTCAGTATGGTATGAAAGTGAGTTTAGGCTCAAAAATCAAAAAGGAGGGGGAGGGGGAAGGAGCGGTGGACTCACAATGCATGTCCCAACAACAAGAGAAAACCCCACCACAAAAATCCCTACTCGAGGTGCCTTGCCGAAGGCAATTGAAATTCCAGTGTCATGCTCCTCATATTGCTGAAGGGCAAAACATTCTCGCCATTCTCAAAAGCGAAGGAGTGGTGCACAACCCGCTCCTAAGGGTTGGTAGGCTTGCATATGTGTCCATTAGGGATATTTCCCACTTCACTTTGGGATCCAATGCCTCTATTATCTTGTGTGCATATTTCTTGAGTTTTGCATGAATGCTAGTGGGGACCCTTAGGGCAAAAAAAAAAAACACTGCTTGGGGCTTTTTGCAGTCTCTATGCTAGTTGCCAATTGACGGCGGTTGGTAGAAGCAATTAGCAATGAACCAATGTGCACATAGTGTGTGACGCCAGAGACGTTGAATATCATGCTCACACTACAAGGTTCAACATCATCAGTTCCTACACATCATGAGCGAACACACACAATGTGTGTGTGTGTGTGTGTGTGTGTGTGTGTGTGTGTGTGTGTGTGTGTGTGTGTGTGTGTGTGTGTGTGTGTGTGGTAGGCAGGGGGTGGGGGGTGCACGGTATGTAAGAGGAGAAAAATCAGGAAGAAAACTAGGAGAATAGGCTTCTAAAGGACACCCCCCCTGATTAGTGGTGAGGGGCTCTGCATTCAAAACGTTTGTTGCACATGTGTTCCCATTTTTTGAGTAACACCCCCCCCATTTTACAACAGGGAAAGGGGGGTGAGTGAGGGAAGTGACGGTGGAGACGGCGGGGGGTAAACAGACTACAAGAGGAATAATTCCATTTTGAAGGGCTATCAAGGGGTAGTATCTGCCGCGGTGCGCACGCGGTGGGGGTACTGGGGTTGTTCCGTAGGCCCTTTCATCCAGAGCCAATTAGGGGGAACGGCAACGCCTCAGAGCCCACCAGGTACCATCTACAACTCCTCTCCCGGTGGACCATCTCCTGGAGAAATTGTTCAAATACCTGACACGGTGCGCGCGCAGTGCGGATACTCCCCCCAAGAAGTGGAGGTGGTCCCGCAGACAGAGGGGGACAAGGCAGTGTCTGCAGAGCAGAATTCCCGATCTGAACTTGGGCGGACCCTGCACAATGTGGTGCGGCTAATTTTCGGTGCGAGAAGCATCAGCGGTGAGGCCGGTGTAGTGGTATCTTCCATGGCTGTTGAGTCACGAGGCTGTGGTTGCAAACTCTCTGACCTCTTTGGCCAGAGTGACCAGATGTTGACCCTCCTTAGGCACCTCACGCACTGGGCAACATACCCTTCCTGAACACTTGAGCAGCGTGAGATGACTCACCACATCTTTTCGGGGGCTTTCAAGCGGGGGTCGGGCCTACTGATTTTGGGCGTGCCCTATCCTTGAGCTGACCTCAACCTCGCCAAGCAACATTTGATAGCCACAGATGAGTGGCGAACTCAAGGCAACATTCAAAACTGGTTGAAGTCGAACTGATTGAGTTGAGGCCAGGATCATGCTGGCTATTTCAAAACCTGAAGTCATGGCCTTTTATAATATCATATGCATGATCTTTTGATGCGTAATATTATTTTGTGCGTGATATTATTTTGATCACCCCCTATTCCAAGTCTTTTTTGTCATGTATGATTGTGCTGAACTTCCAGGATCTCGGTGCCATGATCCTACCAATTGTCCCGCCAGAAATTCAGCCCCAAAATGTTGCAGCTGCAAAGTCCCAAGCCCAAACTCAAGCCAGCGGCATGGCGGCTGTCCATGTTTGCTTTCCTGGCACAGAAAGACCTGTGTTTCAGGATTGTGATGCACGTTACCAACAGTGTTTTGCCTTGTTATTTGGGGTGTAATTTACTATTTGCTATTTGAGTCAGGGTGGCAAAATGCTGCTGTGATATTATTCGAGCAGTAGTGTGATTTTTTCCGGTGTGTGATACTATAAGGTGGTGGGGGGGGGGGGGGTTAATGCCCAGGAACTTGCTTGTGAATGCTTCCACATGTCCCCACTCCAGCCCCAGCCCCCTGCCTTCGTTTCTTTGGATCTGATTTGGTATAATCCCAAGACATGTAGTGTTGCGGTGATCATGTTGACATAGGTATGCAGGGAAAACCCCCCAAACCCCCTCATTCCCCTGCCAACCTCCCATTCAACCCTCCGCCCTTAAGGCTTGCGAATCAAATATTCGCTGTACCTGCAAGTGGTAGACTCCAGTGACTTGCGTGACTCACAGTGGGCTACAAGAGCGGAGGTAATAAAAAAAAGCGGCCAAAGCCCATGGCACTAAATGAAGAGGGATATTTGTCATCATTCAAACATGTTCGTTGTAGCAATGGACAGAATGGAATGCAGTGGATACACCCAAATGGAGATGAATGACCATCGGCATTGGGAGGGAATGAACAGCAGTGGAGGGAAAACCAATCTTTGGCATGATTTTATTTCTCAAAATGTGAAATTGGGAAAAAGATTTGGACACCCATTCCCAATAAATCTGGAGCAAGTCACAACAATTAAGCAGGCAACAAGCACACCGTTTCGGGCAAGGCACCATCCCGCCGCTTTGGGATCTGCTCTGCTCTACTTATGGTTGGCATTGACATGTGCCCTTTCCAAATCCAGAGCATCAAACAAAACCCCTCCTCGCCCCAAATACTTATTTCAAAAATCACTCAAAGTGGGACACACCCGTCACATAAATCATCCGTTGAGACACGGTACATCTGCGTCAGAGCCTTAATAAAGTAGCTTGCATCACCAACCTGGGCACTGATCAGCCCACAGGCTGGTGGTGCAGATGTTCTACGATGATAGATTGCCATTCTTTTGATCTTCGTCTCAGGGTCTTGTAATGCCGACGTCGCCAATATACGAGGTAACAATGCCCAAAACACTGCTGCCAGACTTCATAGTTTATGATGATGGTGTGTCCCTAACCCTCAATGGCCACGGTAGCTTGGGCACGTACGCTTCGGCTGCACACATTTGCACACATTTCATGAAAGACTGTTCACAACAAGTCAGGAAACGACAATTGCTCAGGACATGGAGTATAGCATGATTTGATCATGTTTACACAAATTACCCAAGCTAGCCGAAGGTTTCAAGGTACCAAGGGGGTGCCTTAAGCGCAGTGCGCACGCAGTGCAACTATTTGGGTGTCTAGCCAGATTTGAGACCCATACTTTGCGATACTAGGGGCATCATTGTTGCCCCTAGCGTAGGTTTTGATGCTTCTTGGACATTGAGGATATGGCATTTTTGGATTTTCACCCACTTTCACCCATTTCCACCCCTTTTCACACTTTTTTGCTCATCTCCACCATGGACTCCCACACTTTGGTGTGGACCCTTGAGTTGGGGTGACGGACTCCGCGGTTTTTGCCTGACCACGGTTGAATGCCCTATGCGAGGCCGCATCACTGCTGATGAGGATGCGTGGTTGTACCACAAGTGGACACCGGAGGTTGACGTGGATTCCCTCCTGCAAGCCACTTTGCCCCCCGGTCCAGTTGAGGATGAGGTGGACACATACAAGGCTTTGGCACTAGCTGGTAGTGTGAGTGAGCTTTCAAATGCCGCCACTCCGGAGCATTCTGATTTTGCACTTAGTTGACCGTTGAACAGAAAAGAGGATATGGGTGTGGCTTTCCGCATTTTGCATGATGGCTCATATGAGGGGAAGGTAGCTTGCATTTGTCTTTAGCTAGGGTAGTTTGGGTGACCTAAATTTAGGGGCATTTGGAAGGGGTGTGCCTGGGGGTTCTTTAGGGAGGACCCTAGTCTAAAAGTAGCGCGCAGTGCGCGCGCACGTCAAGGCAAGGATTTCCCCCAAGGCCCAAGCTACCCAAGGGGCTATCTTCGCAATTTTGCTTGTTTGTGTTCCAGAAGTCTTATCGCTCACTCTGGCTAGTTGCGTCATGCACCATCCTGCTTTGCGACTTCCTTTTTTGAAGTGACCAAGTAGGGAAACATTGTGGAGTAGTGGCTCTTCTGTGGTGTCCTAGCACATGATGCAAAGCGAAATGCTACCTTTCTGCCTCTTTGCGGGTTATTGTTATTGTTGTTGGTCTTGCTGCTGCTGCTAGTGAGGTTGTTGGTCACTCGGTCTTAGGTGTTTTGACACCCTGTCCACGATTGTACTCTGTCCAGTGCTAAGTACAAAGTCCAGTGTGATCATTTGTGAAAGTTCACTTTTTTTGCGACCAAAGACAATGTGGCGCAGGGGGGGGGTGGAAAAAAATTGCGCGCATGGAAAAAAATTGCGTACCCCCCCCACCCTCCAGGGGTTGCTTGCGCAAAAAAAGCTGTCCCGCCATAATTGTAGCATTTGGAAAATTTTTTACTCAGGGCCAACTCTTGGTGCAAAAATGGAATTCTTTGCACCAAATTTCCCTTTGCACATTGGCATGTACTGAATTGTTTGAACCCATTGATCATTTCAAATTTGTGCTTTTGGTAGAGGCTATTTGTGAGGGTGCTTTTTTTTTTTGCTTCTACGGACCAATGTAGGTACAAGGATTAAATTCTTTGCATCAAATTAGTGAACGTGTCTGCATTTCCCTTTGGCACATGGGCCGGAGCAAAAGGCCAAATGGGAAGTTCCGGAGGAAGAGAAGGCTGTCCTCCAAATGGGGTTGACCGCTTGGCAAAAGCAATTGTCAACCCAAAAGAGCGCAAAAGAGAAAAAGCGCGTGCAGCAGAAGCGCCGTAAATTGAAGGGCGAGGTTGCACTGCAACGTGAGATCCTCGCAAAGGCAGAGAAGAAAGCAGTGAAAAAAGCAGCCAAAAAAGCAGCGCGCCGGGCAGCAAAAGCCGGAGACCAAGAAGCAAAAGCAGTGTGACGTAGTGGGTCAGGCAGGTTGTTGCCTGAACCACGGGGTATGGGAAAAGAAGTAGTATTGGGGCTCTGCTACTTCTGACCGAGGGAGTAACGCCCCTCCTCCTTAACCACAGTTGAAGGGTGAGACTTCCCTTGCTTTGCACGTTGAGCCGGGGCCGTAGTCTTCACATTGATGGAGCGATGGTGTCAACAGATCAACGTGCACTATTTTTGCTTTGAAACAGCTTTGTTTGGTAAAATTTTTGGTCATATGTGTAAGGAAAAAATTTGCGTACCCCCCCCACCCTCCGGGGGTTGGCTGCGCAGAAAAAACTGTATGCCGTTTCCAGGATTTTTTTTTCCACCCCCCCCTTGAATGTGGCGCCACGTGGTGTGGCTCCATTTCGATCTGCATTTTTTCCTGGATTGCTTTTCTAACCAGGGACCCTCGCCGACCCCGAATGCGATTTGTTGCATTGACCTGTGCATTTGGGGAGGGTCTGCTAACATTAAACCAGCTCTTGAGAGCTGTTTCCGCTGTGCAATGTTGTGTGGTTGTTGGAGTGCCAACCCAAACCACTTGCCCCTCCAAAGTGACCTGAATCTTGGTGTCAGGGGTCGTTCATGGGGCGCTGTAACCAATCGCACGTATCATGTGTTGCACCTGTGACGCGGTGGATCGCTATGGGCTCCTTTTGCTTTTCACCTTGTTTCGCTGAGCGCATTTGGGTGCTGCTGCCGCCGCCGCTGCTGCTGTTACTGTGCTGATGTTGCTGCTGCTGTATTTTTGCTGCTGCTGTTGCTACTGCCGCTGCTGCTGTGTGGGTGTGAGTGCAGTGCATATCACTCATCTGCAAGGTCCCCCACCCCCTGTTCCCAAAGACAAACGGAATCCGCAGGGTGCGGCAATGGCACCCGCTACCCCGGCCCCAGCATCGACGCCAGCCTGTACACAACAGGCCACACCGCCTCCCGTGGCATCGACGCCGCCACCGTCAAAACAAGCCACACCGCCTCCCGTGGCATCGACACCGCCACCGTCAAAACAAGCCACACCGCCTCCTGCGGCATCGACCCCGCCACCATCAAAAGGGGCCCCAGACCAGAAAGATCTTGTCCAGCAGCTGCGTGGTCGAGTGCAAGCAAGCGAGACCTCCATCAAAGCAATTACGGGCAAGCTTCAGGTCCCCCGCCCAACCGCTACGTCAGCCGTTCCCCTGCCATACTCCCTGGGCGGATGCCCCGACGTTTTGAAGCTGTCATTTACAATTTAGTGGGCTGCAAATCAATACAGTGTGTGGCATGACAAACAGAAAACGCGGCGACGAAAGGCATGGTTCATCCAAGGCACGTTCCTTCATGGGAAAAGAAGACCTCTGGACGCTCGAATCATTTTTGGCATAAAAGCAAATTTGAGCATAAATCAGCGGCAAAACGAGTTTTTGCGGTTTCAGAAAGCGTATTGGGCTAATCATTGACTGAAGTTTTGGCATCGGAACCGTTGTTTTTATTTTGCCAAAACCAACAGTCCTGAAAGATTCAACAACCAGAGAAAGTTTGATGGTTGCCCATGGACGCACATCATGGCACATTGGGGGGGTTGGGGGTTGTGAGGGCCCGCTCACAGGGGGGGCGGCTTGGAAAAGGGGGCTGTCCCATCAGGTGTCGTGTGCATGCCATTCTGAGGGAGGGTCGGGGACCTTCTCCGCTTTGGAGACTCGAAGACCGCACGTGTTCCGCAGCCATTTTGACCCTGAGACGGCTGGGGGAATGCCATGCACGCAGTGCGCACACCGTGCGAAGTTTTGGATGTCGCCATCTACTAAGGGCTCTATTAAGCAGAGAATGGTGCAAAATGCATTCGGTCCTGTGCACAAGAGTCTCCACACTACATGTCTCAAAATCACCCACAGAGTGCTTATTTTGGCCACTGGACGGTCAAGAGGTCACACCAAAGATTGGATTGTAACTTTGGAAAACGGACCCTCCCCATCTCAGCCTCTATGTGCGCAGTATGCACGCAGTGCCCACGCAGTGCCCACGCAGTGCAAGAACTTCCCCTGGGGTGATGGAGCCCTCGGCCCCCCTCTCCAGCCCGAGGGAGCCGGACACCGCCGTGGGTATGCAGCGGTTTGTTGTAGACTGCTGCTGAAAGCAGCCCAGGCAGTAGAATGGATTCTGGCTCTGGCTCCGGCTCCCGGTGTGACATTTCCCACATCAGTGGTCGTGAGTACCTTCCAAACTGGACAGTCGTGGGGATGACTGAGTGTGAGGCATGCCAGAGGGCCAAAAGGCTCTCCAAGTCGGAGGCCCAATCAGGGGCGCGCTAGATCTCGAATTTGGCACGTCATGCTGTTTTCGCAAAATTGAGCGCCGTTGGCGCCATGCCCCCCAACCCACTATGTCAAAACTTGGGTGGGGGGGGCGGGGGGGCGCATACAAGGATGTCACTTTTGTCACTTTTGGGCTGATCCTCCAAGGGCTAGGCGTGGCCCCGCACACCCACAACGACCGTTTCCACGAGTTACAAAGCGACGGGGTAAGAGGTTGGCCTTGACATCCATGACAAATATATCCATTCCGGCAGGGGAGGCCGTCCACAGTGCTGTAAGGTCACATCTTCGCATGAAAAAAAGGGGGCCCAAAAACACTAAATTTGGACCTTCGGAAGAAACCGGGGGGTTTGCCAAAACCAGCATGACGTCCGGAATTCGAGATCTAGCGCGCCCCTGGGCCCGATTCGTACCGGGGATGTTGAAGGAGGCTTTCTTCAGCCCCCCTTCCTTCCCCCTTTGGCGCGCCCGGAGTGGCGCACTGTTGTTGCAGGCCAAATTTCACAAATGTGGCATTGGTGGTGGTAGTCGTGTTGAAGGACATGATGACCTCGGATCACTTCGGCCCGTTTCCCACAATGGCGCCGCACATCGGCCTCCCATTGCACTCAACAAGAAAGTATTTTTAATCTGAATTGGGACATCCGTGTGTGTCGCTACCAGAGTTGTGGCTGGCGACCTCCCAACCTCCTGCCCCAGTGTTTGTGCCAAACAAAAAACAAATGCTTTCATGCCGAGTGTGCAATTGCTCACACATGCACTTGTCGGCGGGGGGGACTGCTACCGCATCTGTTAGACAGCTGAGAACCAACTCCGGTCCATGTTTCAAAATGGTACGAAGAGTCTCTTCCAGGCTTTCACTGATGCTGCTGTCTGCCCTCTTCTACAGGCCTCACATCCCTCCACAAACTGCCACGACGGCACACCCAAACACCTCCAAAGGGGTGTTGTCATACCCCCTCCTCGGCTCCATCTGACCCAACCTGAAACACTTGGAATCCCCTGTTTGGAGGGTCACTGATTGTTCGAAACATTTGTCCTGCAACTGCCCTCCAACTGCGAACTAGAAATCAGCCGGAATCGACCATGCGCCACACGTACAGCAACACCTGCAATGGGTGCTAAAGGGTTCAGGACGTCCGAAAACACCATAAAAATGGATGTTTTGCAGGTTTTCGAACATAGGATTGCATCCACTCTATCCGGGCCCACCTGTTCTGTCTATTCTGCGGAAGCCAACCAACATGAGAGTCAAAGAGTGTTGGTCAGGATTTCAACAAATGTGAAGCGCCATGCGTCGATGCTGGTGGCAGCATTGCAGGAAAACAGCCACGCAGTAGGGTGCCCCATTCTTGGGGGATGTTTGTGCACTGATGCTTGCTCTCCATTCTCGAAGGAATGCCAGCGTTTGGTAAGAGTTTTGATACTGCTTGGGAAATGAGCAATCATGCACCCTCAGTGCGCGAGGGCCCGCGTACTCAAGGGAACATTTCCCACTTTTTCGTAGCCCGTTTTGCTGCTGCCTTGCATCTGGTAACATCTTTCTGATGCTTCCTGGGCATATCACCATCGTAAGACATGGCAAGCGATCCCGACCGAAGTGTAGCAGTGCAGTACTGCGTACAATTTTGTCCAGTGCTGTATGAGGCCGGGAGGCGACTGGAGGCGCTCTCGTTCGGAGTGAAGGGGGGCGTACCGTGCGCTGTGCGCGCGCTGTGCGAAAAGTTGGCTGTTCTCCACCACCGGGAGTTCGGTAAGTTCAGAAGATTGAAAGGACGTCATTGAATGGCTGCTGCAGTGGACGGGGCTATAGGGGGCAGAAATTAGGTCCCTGGGACCCATGGCAAGCATCAGATGTTTGAATTTTTGAGTTTTGAATTGATTGTCCATGATTCCGCAGGTGGGTGGTTTTCAGGGTTGTTACCTGGATATTCACCGTAATAATTGGCGCTGTGTGCGCGCTGTGCCCGCGCTGTGCGAAAACGCCCCCTAAGACATGGCAAGCGATCCCGACCGAAGTGTAGCAGTGCAGTACTGCGTAAAGCTTTGTCCAGTGCTGTATGAGGCCGGGAGGCGACTGGAGGTGCTCTCCTTCGGAGTGAAGGAACCATAGCACTAGGGTGTCTCAGACATGTGGTGGGCCGCAGTGTGGGGCTCTGCCTCTGCTCAGGGCGCCCACCAGTTGCTGCGTGCCCGTGATGCCGAGATTGCAGACCTCAAGCGGAGAGTGCAGGCCGTGGGCGGCGACAATGCAAAGCTTAAGAAGGACCAAGTGGCGAAGGATGAGGAGATCGCGTCCCTCCGCACGGAGCTGATCACGAAGGAGGAGAAGCTGGCGTCGCTGCACTTGCAGGCGGTGGAGAGTGAAACAAAGGTACGCTGATGTGCACATGTCCGGATGTGGTGGTGGTGGTGGTCGAAGTGAGGGGCACGGGTCATATCCAGTTTTGTGGTGTCCGCATGGCCCACTTTCAAGGCATTCGGGGATCTTGCGGCGCTCCCATTCGGCTTCAATGGGCCCGGAATTGGATTGAACAGTGCTGTGAGCATCCCACGTGATCTGGGATCGCGTTTGAAGAAGAATGCATTGTTGACTCAATTTCGTCCTCTTCTTTGGTGCGCAAGGCATTTTGAGACTTTCGGTGGGTCAAGATGGGCCAAACGGGCTCAGATGGGGAAAACCCTCCGGCCACACCTCCCGCAGCCCATTTTGACCCAAGCCACGTTGGCTCGGGTCCAAGTGCGCACTGGTGCAGAGGTCCAGGTGTCGACTTTGACGTGTGGAAACCACAACCGCTGCCGGTGGAATCGCTCGGAATGGAATGTTGCGCTGCGTAGCCCAAGATACAGTCCAATCCAATGCCCGTTAGAAATGCGCATCCCTGGCCGCATATGGGGGGATGCCCGACACAGTGGTGTCCCTTTCTTCACAACTGTTTTACTGAGATTGGATTGGCAATTTCTCGTGCCCGAGTGATGGTCTAACGTTCCCACACTGTGAAACGCACAATTCTTGCAACGCGTTGCACCCGCAGTAGGCACTACCCATGCCCGCACCACGACCTTTGCATGCCCCCCTCGGCCTAATATATGTCCTCCATGGGATCGCGATGGAGAAACCCAAAAGTTCGACAAAGCTCTGTGTGCGTTTGTTCAGCTGCGTGCCACGGATGGTGGTGGTGCGGTGCGCTTGTTTATACCAATCATCTTTAATTTTTATCCCCTGCCCTGTGTTGTTGAATATTGGTTGCCGACCGCTTCGCTCATTTCCCCGCTTGGCTGGTCGCACGAAGAGCCCTTGCACACCCATGCACCCGGGCACGCGAGGTGTGGCGGGGGGTCATGCCTCTCTGGGGGGTTGTGCCCAAGCTCAGAACTGTGGGGCGGGCAATCATGACATCACGACCCACATCTGAATGAGCCCCACGCTCTTCCCACAGTCACGGCTCAAAGTGTGCATGTTGCACGATGCCCGCGGCGCCCGAAAACACTGCGTTGTTGTTACCGTCAAGGCTGCGTCATGAGCGCTACTGCCGCGCAGCGAGACACGTTGGATACAAGCAGTACCCCAGGGCGACCTGAAAATTGCTCTGCAGGGGGGGGGGGGGGGTGACATGGACGCCCGCCGAAGGAGGGGGGGGGGGGTTGGAGAAATGGGGTTCCGTGTCGGGCCCTTTGTTTTGTGGAAGAACGGATGTTGGCGCCGAAGGCGCAGCAACACAAATTTTGGCCCGAAAAAATTTTTTCCACCAATAATTTCCCCCCCCCCCACATTTGAGTAGTCAAAATGATCAGCGCGACGTGCGTATCATTTTGAGCCATAGATGTTGGGTTGCCCCCCCCCCCCCCCCCGGCACGGCAGGTCGGGCACCCCCGCCCTGAACCCCCCCTCCCGTCATGGCGGCCAAGGAGGGGGGGGGGTTGGGAAAATGGGCCTCCGTGTCACCCCCCCCACCCGCAGAGCAATTTTCTTCCCGCCTAAGCTCCACGCTCTTCCCACAACCAAGGCTCAAAGTGTGCATGTTGCACGATGCACGTGGCGCCCGAAAACACTGCGTTGTTGTTACCGTCAAGGCTGCGTCATGGGCGCTACTGCTGCGCAGCGAGACACGTTGGGTACAAGCAGTACCCCAGCCCTGCCCATACGGTGATGCCATCCACCACCGGGGGATGTTCCGGGCGCTGGACCGTCACATCGCGGCTGTGAATACGCTGCATCCGAGTCCCAGTGTTGCGATGCTGCCCGGCAGTACGCTACAATATCTGCGACCCGATGCACCAGCAAATCAGTGATGAGGCATGGGGAAAATTGGCCTGGCTGTCGCCGGAAGGAGGGGGGGGGGGGTCTGGGAAATGGACACCTGTGACAGGCCGGTCCAAAGAGGCCAGTCTAAAAGCTCTAATGATGACTCACCACGTGCGCCACGAAGATTTTTTTGCCGAAAAATTTTCCCTGTGATACAGACCTCAAAATGATCAGCGCATCGTGGGGATCATTTTGAGTCATATCTGTTGGGGTGCCGCAGGACCCCCCCTACCCACCCCCGTCGGCCCGTCAGGGGTCCTCGTCACGGCTGGCCAGAAGGGGTGGGGGGGGTTGGGAAATGGACATCAGTGACCCCCCGTGGGCGCAAGCCAATTTTCCCCCACCCCTGAGGGTGTCATCCAACGTGTGGACGGCAATGGATCGCCAGGCCACCACTGGCCCTGCCAGACTGGAATGGATGGCCATTGGATGTTGCCAGATATTTGGTTCGATGGATGTTTGTGCACTCTGATTGCTGCTGACGGAGGTCTATGGTGATTCATGGCTGAATGGTCTTGTTTGGGTACACCGGGGGGGGGGGGGGGGGGACAAGCTGGAATTTCTGCAGTTCAAATTCTGTGCAAAATTTTGCACGCAATTTGTTCGGTGTTTTTAAGGATTTGTGCAGGTAATAACAGCGCCCACTGTTTCCCATGAGCAATTATTGGGACCCATACATAATTTGTTCGCTCATTTTTAAGAAGTGGCACAGATTTTGTCGCGCCAGAATTTTGTAGATTCATATTTTCCCCCGCACGGAATACCGCCCCCCCCCCCCCCCGGTATGGGCCACAGTGTTGCAAGTTGCGTTACAAGGGTGAACTGCTGATTACGAATGTGCCTTTGGGGATCCGAGAGCTTATAAGTCCGGATCGCCGCCCTGCGTCCTGTTGATGATGGCAGTCCCTTCTGATGCTGCCCTTGTGTGTGGTCTTGCTGGCACGCTTTTGTCTCCAGCAGCAGGAGAGCGACGACGATGAGCCCTGCATCTCTTCGTTTCGGAGAGCGCTGCTGCAGGAGGAGCTGGCGTGCATTCCCCATTCGCTGCACCCCACGGACGTGCAGGTCGCGAATCTTGCGGCCCAAATCCGAAGCAAGGCCGAAAACGAGGTACGCACACGCCGACGTATTTGCACAGGGATCGCCTTTGACTTTGTGTGTGCCGCGCCGACGCAGCTTGGACAGGCAGGCGTCGACGCAGATGCGCCCCTCGATGCGTGCGCTTGGCCTGCACTTGGCCTGCCCGCGCCCCTGCACGGCACACCTGCACCTCTGCCGCACGCCATGCCACCCATCGCGCCGCGCACTTCCAGAACCGTCGCGCGCGCGTGCCTTGCAGAACCGTCGCGCGCGCGTGCCTTGCAGAACCGTCGCGCGCGCGTGCCTTGCAGACCAGAAGGGGGTCTGCCTACGAGTCTCCGCAAATTGGGTTGTTTGTGTTGTGACCGTTTTGCAGGTGAAGTTGACGCAGCAGCTGCAGCGGGCCAAGTATGAGACCGCGGGCCTGGCCAAGCAGTTGCAGGCGGAGGCCAACAAGAGCCAGGGCCTTGAGCAGAACTTCCTGAGGTCGCCCGCCCTCTCCCAATCCCTTTCAAAAGGACCGGCGGAGGGGAAATGCGGAACGGACGAAACTTGGAACGGCAAAATGTGGCGCAGCAAACGTGTGCTAAGATATGCCGCGGTATTTGAAAGTCGGGGGTATTTGAAAGTCGGGGCCATTTTCCTGGTGTCCTTTTCAGAGCTCTTGGCCTGCGCATTTCCATTGTGCCCATCCACTTTGCTCTACGGGGGCCCTTTGGAGACGAGAAATTTGCTCCGATGGGGGGGGGGGGGGGGGGCTTTCAAGCCCCGGGAGGCGGGGGGGGGGGTGCCCTCTTCTGTTGCCGCTCCGGGGCAGAGGAGACCGCGGCACACACAAAACAAAGGAACAGTGCGGAATGGCGCATTGCTCCGCCGCGGCTTTGCAGTGTCAAACAGGTGGAGCACAGGATTGTGGTGTAGCATCTCCAGTTTGCATCGTCGTACAGGCGCGGGGGGGGGGGGGGGCTGCCTCGGAGGGGCTGGCCCTGAGATGGATGTCATGTCTGCGGAGTGGCATTGCTCAGTGCGTTGAAGCCCCAAAAGGGAAGGGGGAGCCGGGCGACACCCTTTAGAACTCAGGTGTCTCCTTCTTCCGGCAGCAGCCATTTGCAATCCTAACGTCATTGGGGAGGGTTTTCGCAAATGTGCCGACACAATTCTAAATGGCAGGCTCCGCTCGGACATTGGCATGGAAATCCCGGAATCTCGGCTGAACATGGCCCTCCCCCGGGTGTGTTCCAGAGTGTTCTGGATGGTGCATTTCCCTCGGGACCCCTCAAACGGTACCACTATGAGCCGCGAAATGAATACAGGGAGGGAAACGGGGGAGGCGGAGACGAGAAGGGGAGGGGGCAGCCAGAGAACGAGCCAATGGAGGAATGGGGAAGAAGGGGGCTCCAGTGCCACGTCTGCTGCAGCCTGGCCATTCCTTCCCTCGATTCCCGCTTCTTTCTGTGCAATAGGCTGCAGAATGTCACCTCCAAGCTACATGAGCGCCTGCGGCTCTACGAAGCCAAGGGTGATTTCCACCCTGAGCCAGACGCAGATGAACCCGATTGTGGAGGTGAGGCTGGGCAGCTGGATACTCTGCGTGAGGAGCTTGAGAAGGCCATAGAGGATCGTGCAGCCGCCTTGGCCAAGGTCACCAAAATGGAGCGGCACATACACTCACTTCAGGTGGAGTTTGTGGCATCTCCGTCTGGGGCTAGAGTATGGCAGGGGCTGGAACAGGTGTTTTGGCGATTGTCTGAGGGCGAATGCAAACCCACCGAAGCGCTTCGGCGCCCATGCAAATGCACAGGACGGTACTGTCTGAGATGCCTGGGCACTTCCTGGATGCTTGTCCTCTGACCCTCCGTTCTGGGTTCCCACGGAATGGGTGATGCCCTGGAGATTTAGGTTGTGTTGATTTCAGGTGCCAAATGGTATCGGATGTGTGCATTGAGGCATTTCAGGGCATTTTGGATTGATTTTGGCCATCCATGGTTGTATTTGGGAAGGTTTTGCATTTTGAGGGCCCTTGGGAGCAGATTTGGGGTTGTGTGTTTGCGCAGTTAGAAGTTTGTTTGTGCTGTATCACATTGCGTTTGCATGCTCCCAGTGTTCCAATAAATGGCAGTAAGATGCAGTGTTTTCATACAAAAGTAGGAAAACGAGTGTATTTTGGAGTATTGCACAGGTAATTGGCCTTTTTGGATGTTCTCCTTTTGAATACGCCTGGTAATGAACCTACGTCATGCGCATATGCTCCCGTCATATGCCATCATATCCCTTGCTTTTTCATTCCACAGAGCTGCTGCAGCACACGCGACACTGACAAGGCCCGCCTACAGCACCCCAACCTGAGCCCAAACCTCAGCCCCTTCCAGCCCCATCTAGGCAACATGTGATGGGTCATTCCCCAACAACACTTCCACCTGTCCTGTGACACGTCGCAGACAAACACACACAAACACACCCGCGCGCGCGTGCCAACACATGTACGACCACACACACACACACACACACACACCCTTCCCTATCTCTTCTGAGTTTAAGTCCCTGGGCGCGGGGGTCCGCACCACGGACGCGACTTGTTCGGGACCGCTCATCAAGAAAAGGATTTCCAGAGCCTGCAGCCTCCTGGATAGGGTGCATGGCGCTCAGGGCAATTTTGAAAGGAGATGCGACATCATCTCCACAATGATCACGGCCACTGGCCTGCACGCAGCAGAAATAGTGCCACTTCAGCCCAGAGACCTCCTGCCCTTCGAGACTAAGGTCATGCAGACCATTTGGGGACGGTCACGGCCCGGTAGGGCCAAAGAAATTTTTTTCACCTTGCTGTGCAAAGGGCACCGGATTGCACCCACCCTGGTACTTAAGTATCATCGCATCCTGTGGCTATCCCAGCTGTGTCGCACCAGGGGTGCTGGACAGATCACAGCCCAAGCCATTTGGGAGATGACATCATTTCACAAAGGCTCCGGCCCATACGGCCGAGCCATGTCCACAGCACAGGAGTGTGGCTGGGTCGCTGCGCAGGGATGGTGGGGATGGAAAGTGCCTGGGCGCCAGGAACCCCTCCTCCTATACGGGGATAAAAACACTGTCAAGCACGAGGTACGTGAGCAGCTGCGCTCGCAAATGCTGGACAGCCTGGTTCAGAGGCGTCCCCGCCTGTTCGCGGGGGCTCATTACACCACATGCCGGCGCCTGGTCCAGCCCAGCATAGCGTCATTTGCCACAGAGCTACAGCGCTCTCTCCTGCGGGGCATCCTATCAGGAGCAACCTGGACAGCCCTCCGGGCCTATCAACGTGGCATGCGAGCCACATCCACGTGCCCGTACTGCGGCAATGCTCCGGAAAACGAGGAGCACATTTTTTGGCAGTGTTCAGCCTGGAGCACGGTGCGGGACACCCACCTGCCGGGCATCAGGACGGCGGCAGCACAGATCACAGGCCTTCCCCTCATGGACCAGTGGCCCTCATGTTTACGACTTTGTGGGTTAGCCCCAGAGTTAGACACAGACAGCGTCAAGTCAGGGACAGCGCTCGCATTCATGACAGCTCTGCACAATATGTTAGTAGCCGTCTTGCAGGCCCGCAAGTTACGAGACACACAATCCCCCATGCTTTTCATGGGGTCGAGCCTCTCACAGCAGCTTCGGCAATACCCGTACCACCAACTGGTGGGACCCCTCCCCAGACCGGAAGACAAAGGGTTACTTCTTTTGCGTACCCCTAAGAAGGTGGAATGGCAGTGGGAAATGCCCTTTTTGGCGGACCTGCTGCGCTGGCTGAGGGAACTGCACTGGGCCCCTGAACCAGGCACGGTGACGTTCTTGGAACTTGCACTGGACTTTGAGGAATTTGCGCAACGCACCCTCCCACACGCTCCACAGGCAAAATTTAAGGGCACCACCCTTTCACTGCAAGAGAGAGGCCGGGTCTTACGACTGGCAATGGCAAATGCGCAGCGCCTGGTCACCAAAGGCCATTTGCATCCGGCGCGTGTGGTCACACGCTGCAGCTCTTTAGTTCCTTTGGGGGGGCCGGCACTCTGCGGCCTGAACTGCCGCCCTTATTTCACTTGCCGCAGTGCCATGAACATGCACGTTCAGCAGTTAGCGGCATACTGTGAGCGCACATGGGCCACCAAGGTTGGTCTCAACAGGATACACAAACTGCGCCCGCACACACACAGGCCACGCAGAACAGCGCAGGAAGTGGAGGAGCATCGGCTACAGCGTGCACTCCAGGGGAATCTACAGTTGGGGCTGGCCCCGCCCTCGGAGCAGACCACTTTTGCCAAAGGGGGGGGGGGCTGCTCCTCCTTTGCAGCTGATTTCTTCCCTATGATAGGGGATGGGAAGCTCCCACAGCGCCCCTACACCGGGACACGCAGGCGCGCAAACACACACAGGGGGCCACCACCGGCGCCGCCGGCTGATCCGTCAAAGTGTGCCCAGCACTCGGCTGACGCATGCACGACCTGCAAGAGATTTCGGCGCACAGCTGAAGCGTGCTGTGCGCTGGGACATCACGCTGATGACCACATAGCACGCAGACCGCAACTGCAACTGTGCCCACTGCATGGCCTGCCACCGTGCCCGAGGTGCACACTCAAGCAAAGGGGAGTGCGCCACTGCTGTCAGCGGGGACACCATAAAGTGTGCACCCCAGTGCCTGCGCGCCGGAAACGCCCACTTGCTGCACATGCACAACTGCCCAACAAACGACCACGCCTGCAAGGGCCTGCACGTATCTCAACGGGTCTGCTGAGGTCCCCACACCAACCCCCCACCCCTCCAGCCCCCAAGCGCAGGAGGCCGAAAACACCCCCCCCTCCGTCCCCACCTGCCCCAGTTCCACGGGGGCTGGAGGAGACCGTGGCCGAGGATGTCGCCCGCCCGCTTTTCGTGACGAGGCACGGGAGAGCAAACACTCTGGATACTTAGCCAGTAAAATACAGAGGTTCTGATTCCGCAGAAGGGAGGGAAACAACGTCACAAAGAGGCCTCAGCAGACCTGAGCCGAATGGGGCGTCCAGCCCAACGCTGCACAAGGATCCACCTCTAAAAGTACAGATCACACACACACACACACACACACACACAGTGGGGCCTCCGCGCAGGGAAGCACGGGAGCACGGACCAGGGATGCGGGACGCGGTAGGAACAAGAGCCCCACTCCCTCTTGTTGCATGTTGCGTGTTCCTGAAGCCCGGCAACAGGGCAACAGAACAAAAGATCTCATGGTTTCGTCGCATCATCGTTGAACCTCGCAGTTTGGGCATGATTTGAAAGAATTGGGCGTCACACGCACGCACACACACACACACACACACACACACACACGCACGCACGCACGCACGCACCCACCAACCTACCCACCCACCCACACACACAGCACAGCACACAGCACACAGCACACGCACACGCACACGCACACGCACACGCGCACGCGCGCACACACACACACACACATGCACAAAGACATAAATGCCAACATCCATACAACCGCACAGACCACGTTCCCCCGTTGCCCCAGGGCTCCCTCAAGCAGAAGGACGCGGCATTGGGTGGTCTGTACCCGCGCGTTGTTGAGTTGGAGGCGCGATTGGCGCAGGCGCAGAAGCAAACGACAAAAGCGGACACTGTGCAGCTCGAGACTGCGCGGCCGGAGACTGTGCAGCCCTGCAACTGTGCAGAGGCTCACGAGGCCATCATCAAGAGTATCAAGGATGCTTGGCAGCAGGAGGTAAGCGGCCTGCAGCAGCGCTTGGATGCTTCAGAAAGCAGGTGCGTTGTGCTCTGCATCAGGGGGTCCTTTAGGAACTTTTTTTTTGTTAAGGACTGCCCTTAAGGACCGCCCCAAGGGACCACCAACCGCCAACCGCCAACCGCCACCAACCGCCAATTGCCAACCGCCGCCAACCGCCAGCGACGACCAACCGCCAAACCACTGCCAACCGCCACCAACCACCAACCACCAACCGCCGCCAACCACCACCAATCGCCACCAACCGCCAACCGCCAATCGCCGCCAACTGCCAATCGCCACCAACCGCCAACCGCCAATCGCCACCAACCGCCAACCGCCAATCGCCACCAACCGCCAACCGCCAATCGCCACCAACCACCAACCGCCAATCGCCACCAACCGCCAACCGCCAATCGCCGCCAACCGCCAATCGCCACCAACCGCCAACCGCCAATCGCCGCCAACCGCCAATCGCCACCAACCATGGGTGAACATATAAGGTACATGCAGCCTTTTTGCAAAACTGCCGTTCAGGAACACTTTGTTCTTTCTCTTAAGGACCCCTGTGCTCTGCGTCACAGGTTTGGTGCTGGCAAGTGCATCGAAAGGCATGCAGCTTGCAGCGCAGACCCTGTGTGCCTTTTTCTTTGTTTGCAGGACCCGTGAGTTGCTAGAGACGAATGAATCCCTGAGGAATGAAGTGGAGTCGCAGAAGAAGGCCAAGAAGGATAAGGTACGCCCTCCCTCTTTGGCGTATCACTGCCGTCATCACCGTCCGTGCTGCCGTCCGTGTCAGTCTTGCGGCCGCAGTTCGAGGGCGCCTCCGTGGGGGTAATCCGAACTCGCATGCACCTTCAACGGTCATTATTGGATTATCATCCAAAAGGCATGTCCGCCGGCAGCGGCAGTCACTAGTGCCATCCTCCGCAGCCCCGTGGACCCAGTGGGCACGACCACTGGGGACACTGCAGTGCACCGCCACCGACCACCCGCTTTCACTCCCACGGGCATGTCCGAGGGCAGCGATAGGGGTGCACCGCCATGTGGCATTGATGCCGATTGCAGCCATTTGGCTCGGGAGAGCATGGGCCGAACAGTGGGGGCGCACCGCGCGGTGTGCGAACAGTCGGCTGTGTTCCACCGCCGGTAGCCACGGGGCCCCTGCATTCCGCACCCCCGACGCTGTGTTGAATGGATCACGCACGCTTCTGGAGGGGGGGTGCAGGGGTGTTCCAGGGATGAACAGCGTAATGATTGGCGCTGTGCCCGCGCTGTGCGAAAAGTCGGCCGTGTTCCACCGCCGGTAGGCCCGGGGCCCAGGGCCCTGCGTTCCGGCCCCCACCACCGGCCTCAATGCAAGGCCCCGCCGCCACTACACGACGTGCGTGGGCACCGGCGGTGTGGCTGCCTGGCATTGCGTCCCGCAGATCTTTTTTCTGGACATCGATCAGCCGAGGGACGCGCTGAAGAAGATCAAGAAGAAGCTGCTGCATAACGACAAGAGCACGCCGGGCATCGCACGGACGGAGTCGGACCCGCTGGCAGGTGTCCCACTTGAAACTCAGGGGGGGGGGGGTCAAAAATGTCGAAAAAAACGACCCCCCCTTTTTTTGGATCGAAAATCATGAATCTTTTGGTTTTTTTCGATTTTGAGCCGAAAAAGTGTTTCCGGGTCCCGACTCCATGGGGTTTGTATGGGGCGGAGGGGGCCTCGCGGACCGGGATGCGTAGTGCAGGCACGTGTGCGTGTTTAGAGGCGCAGCAGACCGCCAGCCCGGGCACTGACCATACGACACCATCGACCATGTCTCGGGGCGTACCGGCCTGTGAATGCCGGGCTGGGGGGGTCTGCTGCGTCTCTCGGGGGTCGGGTACCGGTGATGCCAACGCGGTGGGTTTTGGGGGTCGGAGTCCTTGGGGCCTCATATGTGCCCATGGAGTGTCCCGGGGGATAGATTTGGGAAAGCCCTTGAAAAGGGCGTTTCGGAGATGTACGGGACGGGGGGGGGGGGGGTCCAGAACCGTATTTTTCCGAAAATTGGCCGTTGCCTTTGACGGTTCGGGCGTTTTTCGCCCGTTTTGGTCAGGTGTCAGACAGACCGCACCGCACCCCCATCACCGGGTGCGCTTGGGGGGGGGGGGTGTCACAAGGCTTTGGGGGGGGGGGGGGCTAGAGGTACCCCCCCTATTTTGGGCGTGGGAAGTGCAAAGAATTAAGTTTTGGAGGAGGTTGGGGCGGTGGGAGAGCTGTACAAGGGCACGATCATGGGAAAATGGGGGAGGACATCGCTGTTGATGGGATCCCACCCAGAGTGGTGCAAACTGGCCATTTCCCCCCGAAAGATAGCCCATCCCTACCCTTTGGCCCCCCCCATACCATGGGATTTGACAGCGTTCCCCTTCCTTTTCCTCATTTTCATCATTCACAGTCACTTTCAGGGGTGAATCATGGCTCACAACACCAATTTTGTCCCTAAACTGCCTATGTTTAGCAATTTGCGTTGGATGATGCCATGCCCTACTTTTTGCCCTTCCAAACCCTTACTAGGCCCCAAGACCCACCCCTGCCCATTTAAATACCTTCCAAAACATGTCTGTTTGAGTCCCCCACCCTCACAATGGGTGGGGGGGGGGGTTGGCACAAGGCCTTGGTGGTTGGCTCTGTTAGCCTGTGGCGGCGCCTATTGGCCTCTCGCCTTTGAACCTTCTGCTATGACAAGCCGGCATCCGTACTACTGCGGGCATCCGCACTGCCGCGGGCATCCCCCTGCCTGGGGGGGACTCCAGAATGCAACTCTGCCCATGGCGTCCTCCCCTGACGGCCTGATCAGTGCCCGGTATGCGGTCATCGCGACGACCCCAGGCTGGGAGGTGCTCACCACAACCAGCAACGTGAATGTCACACAAGCCCATGGGGGGGGGGGGTGTCCTTACTTACACACGTCAAAGCGAAACGTGCAAAATTTCCCAAAAAGTGCCAAAACCCGCCGCGTTGGCACATAATGAATGACCCCGAGGGATATTCGCGGTGAGAGTCCGAGCTCATTCGTTGTGGTCGGTGCCTCAGCTGATGGTCTATTGTGATGCCCAGCGGGTGTTGGAGCGGGGGGGTCTGCCGTGTTGCAGACCGGTGCCTGGCCGGGGGGGGTCTGTTGTGTGGCACGGTGAGCGCCTGCGTCGGCGCTCCGCTCCGACTGCCTCCGTCGTTTACGACGTACGGTGAGTGCCTCGGGTGGGGGGGGGGTCCGTCGCAGTGCGTAGTGCCTGAGCCGATCGCCTTTTTGATGTCGTCCGGTCAGCGCTGGGGGGTGTGCCTGGCCCCATCCGCCCCGTCCTCGGGTCTGGCGTTGCTTCCGGTTGTCCGGATCACGGCCTCTGTCCCTCTGTCCGTCCCTTGGGGATGTCGCCGGTGCTGCTCGCGCTCGCCCTCGTGCGCGCCGCCGGGGGGTCACGTCGCTTGCGCCCCCCGTCGGTGGCCGGGTCCGAACAACGACAAGGGCCCCCCACAAACAAACGCCCCCTCTCCGATCCGCACGGGGGCTGCCTTTCGCGCGGCGCTGTCTTTTCAGGCGCGGAGGCCCCGTGCCTCCGGCGGGGCTCGGCGTCCGCCCCCCACCTCGACGCCGCCGAGGGCGCGTTCCCGGACCGCATGCTGCACCGCCTCCAGGGCCGCCAGGGCTCCGACCCGGGGGCCCTGGGCAGCCGCCCCTCGTCCCCCGTCCCCCGCTCCGCGGGGCTCCTCAGCCCCTACGCCCAAGGCCGCCCGGCCGCGTCCCCCGCGGTGTCGCCCAACCGCCGGTACGGGACCCCCACCGGCCCCCGCCGCCCGGCCTCTCCCGGCGACCCCGGGCTCGGCTCTCCGCAGCAGCCGCACGGCCCCGGGCTCGGCTCTCCACAGCAGCCGCACGGGAAGCAGAGCGGCCCGGTGCAGCCGCCCCCGGGCCGCCAGGCAGCCGCGGGGCAGCAGCCGCGCGCGCAACCCCCGCGGGGCCTCCCGCCGCCGCCGCAGCCGCGCGCCGCGGCCCCCGCCCCTGACCCGGACCGCGACGGGCCGCACGCGCGCCCCCCGCCCCGGCATCAGAACCCGCCGCCGCACCAGGCCCCGCCCCCCCCGCAGTCCTACACCAGCGTCCCCTTCGTCGCCCACGCCGAGGCGCACCCGCGGCCGCCGTCCCCCGACCTGGCGCTCACCCCGCCGACGGTGGGGCTCCCGCTGTCCCCGTCCAACCCGGTGTCCCCGACCTCCCGCACCGACCTGCTCTCCGCCTCGGCGGCGTTGGGCATCGACCACCGAGTCGCAGGTACGGCCTTCGTGGAGCGCGCGCGCACCGGACGGGGGCGGATCCCGGCGGCCAAACACGGCCCCCCCGTGCCCCGGTGGCGTGGGTTGTGGTGGCACTCCGGGGCATCCGGGACGGCCGGCGGGCGGGACCGCCGCGGCCTCGGCGAGTGGCAGGGGATGCCACCGGCCGTGTGCCGCGGCCGCGGCTCGCGGATGACTCCCGGCCGACACGCGCCGAGTGCCGTGCAGCGCCATCGGTTGGCAGGCAATGCCGTCCGTCAGGGTCCGTGGGCCATCTTTCCTCCATCCGACCGAACAGGCCACATGTCACCGGGGGCAAGTCATCACTCCGCCCCCTCAGCACCGGCACTGTGGACGGCGGAAATGACCAGCCGCATGGACACAACGGAGGCACAGAACCCCCCCCCTTCCCCCCAATTGTCAGCAAGCGCTTGCTTTTATTATTTTTTTGGTCCTGTAATTCGGAACGCCCCCTGTTTTCACTGCAGAAAACTGGCTCTCCCTAACACCAATGACCCCCATTTCTGTGATGATGACATCGCAGCGGCCCGAGAGGAGGATGAACTGGCTGTCGAGGATTGGGCAACCTGAAAATTGCTCTGCAGGGGGGGGGGGGTGACATGGACGCCCGCCGAAGGAGGGGGGGTGGTTGGAGAAATGCGGTTCCATGTCGGGCCCTTTGTTTTGTGTAAGAACGGATGTTGGCGCCGAAGGTGCAGGAACACAAATTTTGGCCTGAAAAAGTTTTTTCCACCAATGATGCCCCCCTCCCCACATTTGAGTAGTCAAAATGATCAGCGCGACGTGGGTATCATTTTGAGCCACAGATGTTGGGTTCACCCCCCCCCCCCCGGCACGGCAGGTCGGGCACCCCCCGCCCTGAACCTCCCCCTCCCGTCACGGCGGCCAAGGAGGGGGGGGGGGGGGAATGAGCCTCCGTGTCACCCCCCCACCCGCAGTGCAATTTTCTTCCCGCCTTGTTAAGAGGTGGCGACAGGTGCTGAGGACACAGGCAGCAGTAGTGCAGAATCAAATAAAGGCGTAGCAGAACATGCAGTTGGAGGTGCCTCTGTTCTCTGTTTTTTCTCTTGCCTCTGGGGGTGCCATTTTGCCACACTTGCTTACATTCGAGACCTCACAAATACAAGGAGGCATGCTTGCTTTTATTGTGGTGCTTGCTTATCTTGGGGGTGGGGGTGGGGGGGTTCGTGAACGTGCATGGCACCTTCAGTGGGCAGGGAGTGGACTGTGATGACATGCCGGTAGGAGATCTGAAAGATGACCCCCTACGAGGCCCTGGCGGGTCTGCCCAGAGGAGGCCATTCTGCCGGACCCCTTCCTTGCCTAGGCACTGACACTGCGGCACGTTGAATGCGGGACAAGGCGCAATACACAGGAGGTCACATACCGGAGGAGTGAAAATTTTGGCAGAGGCGAAATCTGGTACGGCGAAATGTGGCACAACAAAGTTGTACCACATTTTGCCGTGGTATTTGAGATTTTGTACCAAATTTTCACGGCGCCGAATTGTGCCATCCCAAGTTGTGTCCGTACCAACCCTCCCCCCCCGGCCCCGGTACCGACAGATGGCGGGGATCGAGTGGATGACCCACCGCCAAGTCGACGTGCCACCGTCGAAGCACGAGGGTCACGGTGCGCTTGGGATTTCCCGGAGCCCGTGCGGTAGTGGGGGGCGACCGGCAGCAGCCTCCAACAACCTCCGGCGCAAACCTGCGACAACCTCCAACCGCCGGCAGTGCAACCCCCAACAACGCCCAGCCATCCCCAACACCCACTGCCACCCGAAGCGCACGCCCGGCAGTCCCAACAACGGCTGCCGCCCCCGCAGGGGTACAAGCAGCCGCCAAGCGTGTTGGGCATTTCCTCCACCTCCGGTCGCTCTTGCCCCCCTACGTAACATTGGGAAACCTCCAGGCAGGCACTCCAGAATTGCCTCATTCGTCGGGCGGGCGGGGGGGGCATGGTCCGTGCCTGTCGGTCCAACTGCGAATTGATCTGGTGTATCAATGGGGGTCTGTAGTGAAACCTAGTAAAAAAAATTTTTTTTTAAAAAGTTTTTTTTTTTACTAGGTAACAGTTTACTAGGTAACACGTTTTTTTACTAGGTATTGGGAACCTAGTAAAAAAAAAAGTTTTTTTTTTTACTAGGTTTCAAAACCTAGTAAAAAAAAAAGTTTTTGTTTTTACTAGGTTTCAGAACCTAGTAAAGAAAAAAGTTTTTGTTTTTACTAGGTTTCAGAACCTAGTAAAAACAAAATTTTTTTTTATTACTAGGTTACTGGGTAGCCACCTTGCCCACTTGTGGGCCACTTCTGATTTTGCCCCCCGCTCTGCAGCGGTGGGGCTCCCCGATACGGCAGGGGTGAGGTAGCCAATTTGCCCACTTGTGGGCCACTTCTGATTTTGCCCCCCGCTCTGCAGCGGAGGGGATCCCCGATACGGCAGGGGTGAGGTAGCCAATTTGCCCACTTGTGGGCCACTTCTGATTTTGCCCCCCGCTCTGCAGCGGAGGGGATCCCCGATACGGCAGGGGTGAGGTAGCCACTTTGCCCACTTGTGGGCCACTTCTGATTCTGCCCCCCGCTCTGCAGCGGTGGGGATCCCCGATACGGCAGGGGTGAGGTAGCCACTTTGCCCACTTGTGGGCCACTTCTGATTTTGCCCCCCGCTCTGCAGCGGAGGGGATCCCCGATACGGCAGGGGTGAGGTAGCCAATTTGCCCACTTGTGGGCCACTTCTGATTCTGCCCCCCGCTCTGCAGCGGTGGGGATCCCCGATACGGCAGGGGTGAGGTAGCCACTTTGCCCACTTGTGGGCCACTTCTGATTCTGCCCCCCGCTCTGCAGCGGTGGGGATCCCCGATACGGCAGGGGTGAGGTAGCCACTTTGCCCACTTGTGGGCCACTTCTGATTTTGCCCCCCGCTCTGCAGCGGAGGGGATCCCCGATACGGCAGGGGTGAGGTAGCCAATTTGCCCACTTGTGGGCCACTTCTGATTCTGCCCCCCGCTCTGCAGCGGAGGGGATCCCCGATACGGCAGGGGTGAGGTAGCCAATTTGCCCACTTGTGGGCCACTTCTGATTCTGCCCCCCGCTCTGCAGCGGTGGGGATCCCCGATACGGCAGGGGTGAGGTAGCCACTTTGCCCACTTGTGGGCCACTTCTGATTTTGCCCCCCGCTCTGCAGCGGTGGGGATCCCCGATACGGCAGGGGTGAGGTAGCCACTTTGCCCACTTGTGGGCCACTTCTGATTCTGCCCCCCGCTCTGCAGCGGTGGGGCTCCCCGATACGGCAGGGGTGAGGTAGCCACTTTGCCCACTTGTGGGCCACTTCTGATTTTGACCCCCGCTCTGCAGCGGAGGGGATCCCCGATACGGCAGGGGTGAGGTAGCCACTTTGCCCACTTGTGGGCCACTTCTGATTTTGCACCCCGCTCTGCAGCGGAGGGGATCCCCGATATGGCAGGGGTGAGGTAGCCACTTTGCCCACTTGTGGGCCACTTCTGATTCTGCCCCCCGCTCTGCAGCGGTGGGGATCCCCGATACGGCAGGGGTGAGGTAGCCATCTTGCCCACTTGTGGGCCACTTCTGATTTTGCCCCCCGCTCTGCAGCGGAGGGGATCCCCGATACGGCAGGGGTGAGGTAGCCAATTTGCCCACTTGTGGGCCACTTCTGATTCTGCCCCCCGCTCTGCAGCGGTGGGGATCCCCGATACGGCAGGGGTGAGGTAGCCACTTTGCCCACTTGTGGGCCACTTCTGATTTTGCCCCCCGCTCTGCAGCGGTGGGGATCCCCGATACGGCAGGGGTGAGGTAGCCACTTTGCCCACTTGTGGGCCACTTCTGATTCTGCCCCCCGCTCTGCAGCGGTGGGGATCCCCGATACGGCAGGGGTGAGGTAGCCACTTTGCCCACTTGTGGGCCACTTCTGATTTTGCCCCCCGCTCTGCAGCGGAGGGGATCCCCGATACGGCAGGGGTGAGGTAGCCACTTTGCCCACTTGTGGGCCACTTCTGATTTTGCCCCCCGCTCTGCAGCGGTGGGGATCCCCGATACGGCAGGGGTGAGGTAGCCACTTTGCCCACTTGTGGGCCACTTCTGATTTTGCCCCCCGCTCTGCAGCGGTGGGGCTCCCCGATACGGCACGGGTGAGGTAGCCACTTTGCCCACTTGTGGGCCACTTCTGAGTTTGCCCCCCGCTCTGCAGCGGTGGGGCTCCCCGATACGGCAGGGGTGAGGTAGCCAATTTGCCCACTTGTGGGCCACTTCTGATTTTGCCCCCCGCTCTGCAGCGGAGGGGATCCCCGATACGGCAGGGGTGAGGTAGCCACTTTGCCCACTTGTGGGCCACTTCTGATTCTGCCCCCCGCTCTGCAGCGGTGGGGCTCCCCGATACGGCAGGGGTGAGGTAGCCACTTTGCCCACTTGTGGGCCACTTCTGATTCTGCCCCCCGCTCTGCAGCGGTGGGGATCCCCGATACGGCAGGGGTGAGGTAGCCACTTTGCCCACTTGTGGGCCACTTCTGATTTTGCCCCCCGCTCTGCAGCGGAGGGGATCCCCGATACGGCAGGGGTGAGGTAGCCAATTTGCCCACTTGTGGGCCACTTCTGATTCTGCCCCCCGCTCTGCAGCGGAGGGGATCCCCGATACGGCAGGGGTGAGGTAGCCAATTTGCCCACTTGTGGGCCACTTCTGATTCTGCCCCCCCGCTCTGCAGCGGAGGGGATCCCCTATACGGCAGGGGTGAGGTAGCCACTTTGCCCACTTGTGGGCCACTTCTGATTTTGCCCCCCGCTCTGCAGCGGAGGGGATCCCCGATACGGCAGGGGTGAGGTAGCCAATTTGCCCACTTGTGGGCCACTTCTGATTCTGCCCCCCTTTGCAGCGGAGGGGATCCCCGATACGGCAGGGGTGAGGTAGCCAATTTGCCCACTTGTGGGCCACTTCTGATTCTGCCCCCCGCTCTGCAGCGGTGGGGCTCCCCGATACGGCAGGGGTGAGGTAGCCACTTTGCCCACTTGTGGGCCACTTCTGATTTTGCCCCCCGCTCTGCAGCGGTGGGGATCCCCGATACGGCAGGGGTGAGGTAGCCACTTTGCCCACTTGTGGGCCACTTCTGATTCCGCCCCCCGCTCTGCAGCAGTGGGGATCCCCGATACGGCAGGGGTGAGGTAGCCACTTTGCCCACTTGTGGGCCACTTCTGATTTTGCCCCCCGCTCTGCAGCGGAGGGGATCCCCGATACGGCAGGGGTGAGGTAGCCACTTTGCCCACTTGTGGGCCACTTCTGATTCCGCCCCCCGCTCTGCAGCGGTGGGGATCCCCGATACGGCAGGGGTGAGGTAGCCACTTTGCCCACTTGTGGGCCACTTCTGATTTTGCCCCCCGCTCTGCAGCGGAGTGGATCCCCGATACGGCAGGGGTGAGGTAGCCAATTTGCCCACTTGTGGGCCACTTCTGATTCTGCCCCCCGCTCTGCAGCGGAGGGGATCCCCGATACGGCAGGGGTGAGGTAGCCACTTTGCCCACTTGTGGGCCACTTCTGATTTTGCCCCCCGCTCTGCAGCGGTGGGGATCCCCGATACGGCAGGGGTGAGGTAGCCACTTTGCCCACTTGTGGGCCACTTCTGATTCTGCCCCCCGCTCTGCAGCGGTGGGGCTCCCCGATACGGCAGGGGTGAGGTAGCCACTTTGCCCACTTGTGGGCCACTTCTGATTTTGTTCCCCGCTCTGCAGCGGTGGGGGTTCGGCCCCAAAAAAAAGAAAGCCGCCAAGAGGAGCCAAGAATTGTCAGACTCCAATTCTGATTCACATTCTAACTCCTCATCGGATGGTAGCTGTGACGGAGACTCCCTAGCCCTTGCACCACTTGTGAAGCGGGAATTGGACCGTGGAAGCAAGCGGTGGCATTCCATGCACCTATACCGCCCTCCCTTCACTTGTGGGCAGTGCCATCGGAAAGTTTTCTTATGGTGCGTCTATTGCGAGGGGTGCATGTGGTGTTTGGAAGGTGAGGAGTGCGTTGCTCGCAAGTTTAAAGATAGAGATGAGTCGCGCTGGGTCTTGCAAAAGTGGGAGGAGGAGGTTGAGGTTGGGAAGATCTTGCATCCCACGCAATCCCATACTGAAACTACCCCCTCCTCCCCTTGTGCTTTGACGCCCCCCTCCACACACCCGGATGGTGACAGCAGCCTCCCCGCAATTACCCCCGCAAATGCGTCTCCTACCAGCCCGCCTCTAGCCATGGAGGAATTGGCCGACCATCCCAATGCTGGGACGGAGACTGTCCCCCCACCCCCATGCTCTAATACCACCCCGCCGTCACAGACGGGAATGGTTATTACGAGGCCTGTTTGTGGACATGACGTCTTGGCCGCAGTGTGCCATGCCCTGACTAATGGCCCAGGCGGCCCTACTGCCCAATTGCAGCATGTTGAGTCATTGCTCCATGACGAATGGGAACGACCACTTGACGTGATCATTCCAAGTTCTGGGTCTCAACAATATAAGCTAGAGGCACGCCATTTGAGGGAGGTGGGACAAGTTTTTGGGTGAGTTCGGCAGTGTAGCTTTTGCTATAGCCCCCCTCTACTCCACCTTCCTACATCAGGACGACGGTGTGAGCTGCCATCCTGCCTGCCTTATGATGCTACATTGCCTTTTGTCTAGGCGTGTTGTCAACGGTAGCATCCAACTTCCACAAGACAGATTGTGGTTGTTGCGTGAGATTGCACAGGCAGCTTTGCACTATCGCAGTTCTCCGCCTGCCCCCCCTATTGAGACCACACCCAGTTGGGCCTTGGCACGGATGTATGCTACGCCCTATTGTTCACCCAGCCGTTCGTCGTGCTTTTTTTGCGACGACACAGCCCACATCACGTGCCCTGAATGTGGAGTTTATCAGTGTGCCCTGCATGCTTCCGGTTTCTGTTCCACGGAGATATGTGTGGCATTGCGCAAATGGAATGTGCAATTTACTGCCACACTGGCATGCATTGTGTTGGCATTCGCCTTGGGTGACCGGCTTGTGGTTGACAAGTCGCCTTCTGTAGATGAGGTCCGTCCAAAGGTGGTGATCCGTGGTGAAGAATTTTTTGTTCCAGAGCATTACCCCAAAGATGCCTCTGGGAGATTGGAGTATGACAAAAATCTAATCAAAGAGTTGGAAGAAAAGACCACGGGCGTGATTCGCAACATGTGCAAGCACAACCCTCCCTCTGCACAACCCACCTACAAAGACAAGAAGTCGGACCTCATCTACAAGCGCGTGTTTTGCGACTTTATATAAAGCACGCGTGTGTGCACCTCATATATGTATATATATATTTATCATATAAAAGCTCCTTCTTTTCTTGAGCCTCATTTTATTTTTGTTGACCTTGCAATACACGGTTTGGCCCGGGTGGGGCGCCACTTACACAAGTGGCCTGGAATAGACCAGGGGGCACCATGCCCTTAAACATAAATACCACCTACCGTTGACCCCCCCCCCCCATAAACTTGGTTTTTTTTGTTCAAATTCAAGTCCAAATTTGTCACTACCTAGTAACCTAGTAAGGGAAAATTTTTGCTTTTTTTACCTAGTAAAAAAATTTTTTTTTAAAATTTTTTTTAAAATTTTTGCTTTTTTTACCTAGTAAAAAAAAATTTTTTTTTTAAAAAATTTTTTAAAAAAATTTTTTTTTTACTAGGTTTTGCTACATTTTACTAGGTTTTGCTACATTTTACTAGGTTTTGCTACGTGCATACTAGGTTTCACCAAATGCCCTATCAATGGTCGGTAGGGATGGGGGATCTTGATGGGGGGGGGATCTTGGGTGCCGCAGATTTGTTTCGGGCAATGGTGGAAGAGGTCAAGGAGTGGCCACCTCATCCGGCGCAGGCCTTTGCTTCGTGGGGGAGGGGGGGGGTCAGGGCGGTGAGGAGCGTTGTGGATGGCGCTGATTTCCTACTCAGTTGCCCACAGGGCGGGGCTCCTTCCTACTGAGCTGACCGGCATGCGGGGCTGGATCCTACTGAGATCCCCTCACCAGGGCAGGGGGTCACCCCCAGCCCCCGCCCCCACTAAGCAAAGGCCTCCCCGGCGGGCCGCCGGGGCTCGTTCTTGTCATTCCCCTGGCGATCTGGCTGGGAAGGGGACAAGGGGTCAGGTAGTCAGGACCGCCGTTGCACAGGCCCGAGGGGAAGGGCATCGGTGGGCCGCACGAATCAACGGCGGCTGGGCTGAGGTTTCCGCGCCACCTTCTCTCCCAACCCCATCAGGGATCATTCTGGGGGCGGTGTGCTTTGAAAAGTGGATGGGATCGTCGGTGCGTTCTGCGGCAATACACCAACAATTTGTTGTCCCGCTTGTCCGGACACGTGCGATTGTATTTTTAAGTTTTGGGGGGTGTTGTTTTGGTGCCGTGTATTGCAGTGGGATGCACGGCCGTGGTGAGTGAGTGATCACTCTGCATTGGTGGTTTGGTGATTGGATGGTTGCGGGCTTGACAGTGTGGGTTGGTGATGTGTGATTGGGGGGGTCGCCGGTTCTGTTGGTATTTGTTGATTGATGATTGGCGGCGTTGGGGGTTTTTTTTTGTGGGCAGTGGTTGCTTTTTGACAATTAATGCTGATGGTCTGCGGTTTGCGTCCGCAGCAAACGCTGCTGGATTTGGGGGAGCTCGATTTACTTGAGCTTCGTGGTCACGTTTGGATGAGGGTGGTTGGTCATTGTTTTCATTCGTTTGACGATTCGTGCATTAATCGTTGGCTGCAGGTTGGTCGCCAATCGTGAATGGTGATGGTGCACGAAGGTCTGCATTTCACGAGTCATGATAGGCTGGTGGTTGGGGGTTGGAGTTGGTGACTGATGATTAGGGCCACGTTCTCGCCCAACCACAATGAGATAGGACGGGATAGGACGGACTGGGGCACCGAATGGTGCTTTCTACATTCACAACAGAAGAACAAGGCGGCACGGGCCCTCCATCCGCCAACGCGTGTGCTGCACGGTCTGTCGCCGGTGCTCACTCAACGTTGGTGACCACAGCGCCAATCGGCACAACACCATGGGGCACATTGCGGGATTGCATAGTGCTGCGGGGCACATCGTCACGGCACATAGGGCCACCAAGGATAGTGGGGCGCCGGAAGATGAGTGGTAGACAGCCCGTCCGCAGACACTCCCCCCAAGCAACAGGAATCACCCATTACCCCCAGGCACCCGTCATCAGTGCCTGCCCTCATCCCCCCAATCCCCACCCCGATCACCAGCTGTCAAACACCAACAAAGCCCACAGGCCGGTTGACGGCCAGCGCCAAGCATCAGGCACCACTGATCGACCAGATGGGGGTCGGTGGAGAACGCCACCCGCGGCATGCCTGGATGACCTGAAAATTGCTCTGCCGGGGGAGGGGGGGTGATATGGACGCCCGCCGAAGGAGTGGGGGAGGGGGGTTGGAGAAATGGGGTTCCGTGTCGGGCCCTTTGTTTTGTGTAAGACCGGATGTGTCACCCCCCCCCCCTCTGCAGAGCAATTTTCTTCCCGCCCTGGATGACATTCGATGCACGCGCTTGCTCTGCAGATTGTTTTCTTTCGTGCGTGGGAGTGAGCTGCACGGTGGGGGGGGCAGCACTGGGTGACTTTGGCAGGGAATGGTGAGTGCAGGCAGAGAGCAAGCACCGAGATGGGGTCCATGCAATGTGAGGAGGGGCAGTAAGTGCATTTGTATTCATACATGTCATAGTGGGGCTTGTGGCTGTGAACACACAAGACTCCTGCAGCAAATTTGAATGGCAGTGATGAACACTTTGAGGATGTGGAGTAAACGTCGAAGGAGAATGTGTGGTGTCGGTCCACCCTCCCAGCCCTTGTCAATCCGTGCACGGGGCGAGTTTGTCGAACTGCAGCCCAGGGCAATTCGCACAGTCGGGGCTGACATGTGGGTCCCATGGAAATCGAGTAGGCATCGTGCCGTCCATCCCCTGGCAGTGTTGCGTGGCACTCAGAGCGGCACGGCCACCCACCCAATCTTAGAGCCGGTCCACTTTGTTGGAGGGGGCATCAGCAGAAGTGGGCCGCACATGCTGGTCCCTGCACCGCCCGGTTGCCTGTTCCCGCATTGTACCCAGTGGCCCTGGTCTCACCTTCGGATCACCAATGCTACAACTAACGACCGGTGTTGCAGGACCGGTGGGCCCTCCCAAGCCTCCGTATATCATTGCTTGCAGGCCACCAAGAGAGGGCCGCACCCTCTCGGTCTGAATCTCCGCATTCCGCTGCCAGTTCTGACCGAGAGGAGCAGACTCCACTGCAGCGTTTGAGGGATGTCATATCGGATCCCCTGTCGCCGCCCTCACAGACTCTGAGGCCGTCCCGCTCGTCCAGTATGGTCCCGTGCCCGCCCTATCCACCCCAATGATCCCAACTGCCGCCCAATCTGCACAGGACCAGGCTCACTTTGTGACCTGATCCCACATTCCTCCCTGCGGTGGGGTCTGGGTGTGCTGTGCTGTGCTGTGCTGTGCTGTGCTGTGCTGTGCTGTGATGTGCTGTGCTGTGCTGTGATGTGCTGTGCTGTGCTGTGCTGTGATGTGCTGTGCTGTGCTGTGCTGTGCTATGAAGGGCTGTGAAGTGCTGTGAAGTGCTGTGCTGTGAAGTCCTGTGCAACGGGGATTGGGGAGCGGACCCCTGCAAAGGGAGCATGTCCCCCAGCCACCTCCTGTGGAGGTGGCAAATGAGGGGTCCTGATGACACAGCTTGTAGGATAACCCCACCTGGGATGGCCGGTTGGGTCTGGCTCTGTGGCCACAACAGGGCCCGGGGGGGGGGGGGGGCTCATCGACCATTTAGGCATTAAGGCAGGATAGGCTTCATGCAGCACTGATTAATTATTACATCTTACTGTATTTGACTGCGGTACCCTCCAGGCATATGCCCTGAGAGCGGTGGCCACGCCTTCGGGCTTCCCTAGAGGGGATTCGGGGCGTTTCCCAGTCCAGTACCCCTGTTGTAGGGCACTGGGGTGTGGCTAGGGGGTTTGATCATTGATACAGGACTTGAATTTCAGTATTGCATACTGACACACATGACACACAGGAGGAGGGAAGGAGGCGGGTTTGGTGTTGGCATGTGGCGGCAGGTTGCACACCACACCACACCACACCACACCAATACAGCGGCGTACGCGGCGCCCCCCGAAGCACATCGGCGAGGTGCCTGAGGCGAATGGGCTCTTGCCAAACCCTAGGGAGACCCTAGTGTCCCTGCGACAGAGCCGAAGCGCCTCCAAGGGCGGAACCACCGCATCCAGAACAACCCAATGCGGTGGCGGGTCTTTCAGACCTACCCGCACCTCCTCCCCAAGGCACCCCTGCGGGAGCTTGGAGATTATGTGCAACCCCGGCACTTGAACCAGATGCAAGCAAGGAAGGCGTGAGGGCCCGACCTTGCCCTCCCACAGGCCGATGTCTGCATAGACATCGCCTGGTACCGTCACCTCAGTGACGCCAACCAGCGGACCCTCTGCATGGTCATGCGGGACCCCCGCATACGACAGTGCGTGGGCAAGCGGGGAGTCACAACCCTGCTCAAAGACCCCAGCCGGCCGGTGGAGGAGGCCAATATCCGGGAAATCACGGCCTCCCCACATATCTCCAAGCTGGAGCCAGTGGCCTTCTACATGGAGGCCTCCCAGGTGTATGAGCATACCCTGGGAGGGCCCTTCCTCGAGGGAGGTATGAAGGGCATATCGCTCCACGAGGTCGTGTGGACAGTCCACATGGCGCTGGACATGGCCCGCCTCGGAGGACAGACTGTGGACATCCTCATCGGCAACCTGGCCAAGTACTTTGACGTCATCGCCCAGGACGTCCACCCGATGGTAGGTAGCCACGTGGGGCTGGGTTCAGCAAACCACCTCTCTGCCCATACATTTTAGTACACCATGCCCCTGGGATGCCTGTAGAGCAGGATGCATCCCCCAGGGCACGATACAGGGGGTGCACGTGGGTCGTCAAGTACATGGACATGGCGTATGGGGCATATGCCGTCCCCCCGATGCACCACCCCATGATGTGGGTGGACACCATCACCATCCTTGCCAGGGGGGAGGACTAGCCCATACAGGGAGCCCTAGTGGACCAACGCACCTCCTTCTAGGGGCTGCTGCGGGTCGCCGTGCCGGACAAGAAGGTCAAGCATGGCTCCACCCGGGACCCTATGACCCTGCAGTCCCCTGCCCCGGATGCAGTGGATGCGCACGTGGGGTCCATCTGGGTATCGGACACCCCGGAGGCCAAGGAGCGAGTACTGCTCTCTGGCCTCCACAGAGCTCTAGCCATCGCTAGTCCTTCGGTGCATGGGTACCGATATATTCCAGCAAGGAAAGCCCACAGCACCCCGCAACATCTCGGCCATCGGGGCGGAGATATGGGGGCAAATGAAACCCCAACGCCTGGCCCCCGACACGGCCATGATGGTCCTGGAGGCCAAGGTTGTGCCGAAGTTGTTCGCGGCGGCTAGTGTGTACCGCCCCACGGCCACCGTCTAGCAAGCCAATGACGCGCTACTGGTACGGTGTTGGAAACAGGTCACCGGTGCATCCCGCCGCACCCACACGGAGTCACTGTAGGGGCCGTGGAGGGATGGCTATATGGGGCTCCGCCGGTAGGAGCACTCATGGCAGGTGGCCGTAGCCCGGGAGTGGGTACGCCAGGGGGCATTGGCGAAGGGCCATTCGGCGGGCCAAGGGGGCCTACCCGGCGGAGTGCCACGCCCACCATGGAGGGTGCCCCGCGGTGATAGCCCCAAGCCAGTGGCTCCACTACTATCACTGCCCCCACTTGTTGCGAGGGCTGCGGTTGGCAGTTGACCTGGTGGGCCTGCCCATGTGGCTCCCAAGGCAATGCCAGGGGACGCCCCCCATCATCACCCTCCCCCCTACCCCCCCCCCCCCCCCCCAACAGGGGGCCCGCCCAGCAACGCCCGCCCCAGCAGCCCCCCCCCGGGGGGGTTACGACGTACGACACAGCGTATGGTGCCATGGCCCTTGTCCAGTACCCCGGGCGGTCTTCACCGCAGCCCTAGCGTTGGGGTACCACCACCTCGGGGACTTCTACACCCCAGAGGGCGCGCTACGCAATGCCACCGAGCTGCAAGCGCGGATGCCCCGGGGCCCCACGGTGGACACGGTCCGAACATGGCTCCAGCAGCACGATGCCGTGCTGCGGCCCCGAATGGGAACCCCGGCACCCCGATGGCAACAAGCCCCCAAGACTTGGGCGCCAGGCCCGATTCGGCCGGCCACTACCACGGTAGTCATCGGCGGACCGGAGGCCAAGGCCACCCAGGAACAGGTGGTGTACCAGAGCGGCAAGGGCATACAAATCACCACGGCCATGGAAAACGTCATGGCGGTCATGGGGTGGTCTGTGGTACTGCCCGTGTGTGAGCCACCACGCCAAGACCTCCCCGGCAACACCCGGCTCCACCGATTGCTGGTGCGCCTGTTGGACATCAGCGTGCAGGCCGACCCCCCCTGCATGTGTGCCTGCACGACGAGCAGCGGGTGACCACACTCCCTCGGCTGCAGGCCACGGGCACGGAGGGCCCCACGATGGTGTGGCACCGCAGCCGGCCCAGCAGCCCTTATTGGGAGTGGGTGGCTCGTGCACAGCACGCGGTGCTGACCATCACCCCTACCCCGCCGCCGGGCCGTGGATCGAGCTCCAGACCAAGGCGGTTGCCCAATTCACGTACCCCACCCGGTGCCTAACCCACAAGTGCCCAGGGCACCCTCATCGAGGCACCCTCTAGATGGCGTTGCATGCGCCACGGGCCCTACAGTTGGAGCTAGGCCCGGCGCTCTAGACCCACCTACGGGAGCATTTCGGGGGACATGCGACGCTCCATCCCCATAAGGCCCCCAACGGCAACCCCCATGTACCTGCTGCCCCAAACGGAACCGGGGATATGGTTCCATGACCTCCCCCCGTTGGCCACGATCCGCGGAGCCATTGTGGCTACGGACACGGGCACCACCCCGGCGGGCATGACGATGGCGCTCGCGTATGAAAGGGCGCCAGGGGAATGCACGACCGAGACGACATCGGGGATAGGCACATCCCAAGAAGGAGAAGCCCTAACCCTGCTGCTCTATGTTCGAAGATTGGAGGCACAACAGGGCACCTATTGGGTGGTACCAGACTCGCAGTCGGCGGTGGGCGCCCTCCGAACGTACCAAGAAGGAGGGAAGTGCGGCGATGGGATACACCACCTATACGCCAACACCTTGGGGTGGAGCGCCTGGCCCCGAGGTCTACGATCAACGTGGTGGTGACCCCCTTCCACTGGATCACCTCCATCAACGTCCGGGTGGACGCTGCTACCTAGGAGGAGCCACAAGCGGATCTCACGTGGCTGCTACGGCACCCGTATGCCTACCTTCCCCCAGTACGGTACCGGGACCACTGCCAACTAACTCCAACAGACCTGCAAGGGTGGTTGAAGGAGCAAGCGGCGGGACCCGCACGGGTGCACTCCGGGCACTGGTGGGGGCCCAATTACCTACCGGGTATGGGCCTGCCCCTCGACTAGTTCACTAGCGACGAGCACGGGCACATAGGGGCCCACTGCATGCACAATCTGCCCACCATGACGGCGCCTGCACATGTGGCTGGCTACCTACATTGGGCCCAGGGGCTCGCACGTGCAGGGCCAACTATGGGAACCAGACGTCTTGGAGCAGTGGGCGGCGGTAATCGCGACGCCGTCCCTGCGCGTGGCCCACATGCCGGGGCCGCATGACATTGGTACGGAGTTCATCCGCCAATTGGTGAAGGAGTCTCAACGTATGTGGATCTCGCACGCCAAGGCAAGAGAGGGCTTGATAAACGCCCAAGCAGGGCCGGGGGCCACCATGGCGTGGGCCCTACGGGAGCTGCATCTGCACCAGCAAGCGGAGAGGCAAGGGGTTCCTAGGGCGGACCTAGACTAGGCCCACTGCGCGCGGGGACGCGCCCGGCCGCCGTACATGCCCGCCACACAGAGCACGCGCACGCACACGCCCCTACCCGTTTTGCTATCCCCGTAAGCAAGACATCCCGGCCATTGCCATCTGGTAACAGCGCCTTCGGCACACCGCACCACACAACACAACACACCACACCACACCACACCGACGAGTTCAGGAGTTCCACTACCCACTGCCTGCAAGCAATGAGGTAGTGCACCGAAGGAGTCCCACCGCCCACTGACCACAGGCAGTGAGGTAGTGTGCCGCAGGAGATCCACTTCCCACTGCCCGCAGGCAGTGAGGCGGTGCCCGGCATGACATCCACTGCCCGCTGCCCGCTGCCCCGAGGGCAGTGCAGCATTGTATTGCGGGAGTACCACTGCCCGCTGCCCCAAGGCAGTGCGGCGGTGTACCTACAAGATTTCCACTGCCCACTGCCCCCAGGCAGTGTGACAGTGAGAAGCAGGAGATCCTGTGCCCACTGCCGCAAGGCAATCCGGCAGCATGTAGCAGGAGACCCACTGCCCACTGCCCCAGGGCAATGCTGCAGTGAGATGCAAGAGTTCCACTGCCCGCTGCCACAAGGCAGTGAGGCAGTGTGCAAGGCCCCAGCAGGGCCCTGTGGGAGCTGCAACGGCACCAGCAAGCGGAGCGGCAGGGAGTCCCCAGAGCGGCCATAGACAGAGACTGCCAGACGAAGGGGCGCAGGTGCCACAGAGAGCGCGCATGCGCACACACCCCTGCCTGTTTTGCTATGCCCGTAAGCAAGGCATCCCGGCCTTTGACTTCTGGTAACAGCACCTTCAGCACATCACATCATATGGTTGGCGGGGCGGTGGGTGGGGGGGGGGGGGGGGGGCGCAGCTCATGCGCAGTTTCTGGCAATTTTAGGTGCACATCTCCCCTGTGAAAACCGGTAGGGCCTGTACCGATGGCCCCACCTGGGCTCACCCCACCACCCCCTGGAGCTACTCAGGGCTGCCCCACGCAACAAGGGCCCCCAATCCTGCCCACACAGCTGCAGCAGCCTGCGGGAAAGGGGGGGGGGGGGGCAGGGCTACAACCCAAGCCCAGCTGCTCCCTGACCCCTGCCCTTTGCCAATGCGGGTGCCAGTAGGACGAGGGACAAGGAGCCACCGGCGATGTCCTGTCTTGCGGACCCTGACCCACACGAGTGTTTTCGCCCAGAATCGTCCGCAGGATCTTAGCTCTCGTCCTCCTGCATGGGTTTTGCGCAGAGCCATCGAGCAATCTCAAGCCCACTCCTGGGCGCAAAGTGTTGGATGCTGCTAATCAGCGGCGGTACAACCGGTCTACAACACCGGTTTGGGTGGAGGAAGATTGCGAGTGACGACGATTTCGTTTTGGCATTGCGGCGAGGAACAGCATCTGTCAAGCAGTGCGGTCTGAATTTATTTGGTTTGTCCAAGTGAAATGCGAGCAGCAGTAAAGGCATTTGAGAATCTGCCCCAGGGGTTGTATCGCATGCAATTTGACTGCGCAAATGGCACTGTTATGTGACATGGGGGTGACACACACCCTATTATACGCACTCACGTGCATACATCCAATGCCCCCCCCCCCCCCGCATTATCCACTTAACACATGCAGAGAGTGTGTTGTTGTGTTTGTGCTGTTGAGAGTTTGTCTTTCAGGTGTTAAGGTGCATGTTGCAGTTTGTGCGCCCGTCAGGTGCATTAGCTTCCATAAATCCACCTACTGCTTAACTCAATCCTGATTTGGCATTTTGGGCTGGACAATTGTTTGATTGGTTTTTGATCGAAATGGAATTCATCAGCACTCAGGAGCCCACTGTCCGCCGGGGGGTTGCAGATTTTGGAAAACCAGGTTTCGCAAAGTTGGTCTGGAACCCCAATTGCAGTTTCGGAACAAGTCTTGGAAACAGGGATGCCCGGGGTGAGTTTCAGGCCGACAAGTATTGCAGTTTGACAAGTTTTAAAGAATTGCATTCGAATGTGCCGTTCTCTGACAGCACCCCAAGTCCCATCATTTTCAGATTATGTTTCATGCGGGGTCTTTTTGACGTTGCACGCCCAGAGCCTTGTGAATTTGTGCTTAATCATTGTTCTCGTCGCTCTTCTTTCTTTCTTCGCCTGGGCATCTGAAGTGTAAGGTCGGGTGCATTTCCCAGCATCTGAGAGGGAACATTTATCGTTTTGCACCTCCTGTCCTGCCGTGTCTGTCCATGTATTTGTCCAACAACATTCATTGTATTTTTCTTGTTTGCTCTTTTCAATTTTATTTCTGCCATGCGAAACTGTGACAAAAAAGCGGTTGTCACCGCTACAGCCTACTCTTTCTCTTGGGCCTCTGCAACAGCAGTCATACCATCAGATGCTGTCTCTGTGGATAGGTTTTATTGTCTCATGCTGCCACATACATGCTGGAAGTTGTGGCCATCTTGTCGTTGTGGCTAGTGTGGCTGCACACATACTGCAACTAACCCTTCAAGATTCATTAAGCAGATTCCACAAACCGCCCCCTTGTGTGTAGGGCAGGATAAGTCTATTGAAGATGGCGGTGGACTTCCCTAATCCCTTATCGTTCGAGTGTTCTGTTGTTGGCAGTACTGTGGGGCATTTGGTGCAATTTTATGTCAATGATGCTGTCTGCAGTTTTCAGGGTCATGTGGTGTTGATTATTTTTTTGGTGACCACACAGTATTCTCCTAATTCGTCCCTTGCAATGCACCCTGGTTGTGTTTTCGTTGTTTGCACAGCATTCGTAAATTCCAATCATTTGCAACAGAAAATGGGACGATTGTGTGCTTGTGCAAATGTTCTGCTCTCATTCAGCCGTCACCTTGCTACTGAGGCAGACACTTGTCCTGGTGGTGGTGACAACCCCCCCCCCCCCTTTCCAAAAAAAAGGATGATAAACCCCCCCACCCACCCTTGAATTTTTGCCATTTTGCCCCCCCCCCCCCCCCCCCTAAGGTGCGGGGGGTCAACCACTTTTTGTTGTGGCCTTTGGACAAGGGATGCATAGACACAAACCACACTGATTTAGGGTGACGTAGCCACAATCCATATTGATTCTAGGTGCCACCCCAAGACAGCAGGTGATAGGTAGCCATGGTCCACACTCTTTTTGGGTGTGGCCCCGGCACAGGAGGGCGTATGTAGCCAATCCACGCTCATGTTGCCAAGGGAATATGCATGGAGCCATCAATGCGGTACAAAGTGCCATACACGTCAAGAGCCTACACCTACTGTCAGCAAACAGAAGTGCAGTTTGTGCATCAATGCAAAGATGCCATGAAGAGATGGTAAAGAAATTATGGCGCCTGTTATTGCAGCAAGGGCAAGTTGTTGTGCCTCCACATGAAAGTGTGTGACAAGGTAGTTGCTGGCCCACATGGTGCCCAGAGGGAGGGAAAATGGAGGGATCCTATTGTCACACCACCCATGGGAGAGAATGGGACACAGGAGAGGTGCAATTGTCAATTTGGATTCTTGAAGTAATTGGTGTTAAGTACAGAGAATGTGTAGTTTGAGTATTTTACACCGTTGACAGTGCACGCAAGTTTCGGATGGAGTGTACTGTGTAGTTTTTTTTTCACAAGCTTTTCGAGTTCACGTGTTTGGAAGATTTCTTTTCGATTCATTTTACCGCTTTGAACATTTAATACTTCAAAACAAATGCAAGATATTTTCGTCTGAAAACCACAATCAACGCATTGCATAAACCGTACAACAATACACCATATTTTGTTGGAGCACCATTCTTTTTAGTTACCCATTTCATGCTGTTTGGGAACAACAACGAAAATGGCTTCGATTGATATCAACAATGAATGAGCACACCAGCTAGACGGAATATTGGTACACATTCACTGCTATTTCAAGGTTCAAAAGCAGTTGTGGGTTGGAAATAAAAAGTGCAACAATTTGTGCAAGTGAACGGTACACGACTCCACCGCGGTCACCAGCTTGAAAACGCGAACAACCGCCATTTATTGGTCGATTTGCTACAAATCAATATTATGTGGTAAAGGGGGTAATTGCTGCACCGATAGCGTTGCAACATCAATTTTTCCAAATGCCGCGGCATTGTTTTCCAAAGTTGCAGAGTTGAAAGTTGAGCCTTTGTTTCTTGTATATGGTTCATTGTTTAGCAAACGGCTACAAGATATGCATACCAAGTTTACACCTATTTTTCCCGAAAACAAAAGGTAGCTATGAGAAGACAAATTTCAATGTATTCACAAAACAATATGGAATACATCCCCAACTAAGGTAAGCAAAGTATTCACCAACCCTGCAGCTTGTGGATAGAATGCCTCTGCTCTCTTATGGCGTCTAATCAAAGATCTACCACTATTTTGAAGCAAGGGAGATTGTGTAGTCAAATGCCCTTAAAGCCTCTGCGGAGCATTTCTGAAATAGAACGGTGATATACTCCTAACCCCAAAGTGATTCAATTTCTATCCCACCCTCCATCCAAGCACACTAGTTTCATCGGGTTGCACAACTGGAAATGAATGATTTGATCATCTTTCTTTGTGCCAATGGGCAGGTTGCACATGGCAAAAAAAGGGAGGTTGGAATAACCACCTTTTGGTTGGTTTTATTGTAATCGTTAACATGAGCTAAAAATGCCAACCGAAAAAGTAGGTACAGCAAAAACCAATTACGTTGAAATGAAATGTAAAAGTAACATTCTCTTCCTACAACGAGACACGCCAAAAAGTCATATGCCATTCTTTTACAATTGCTTTGTAAGTACAAAAATACATACTTGGCATTGAAGAGTACCAATTTCAAATTGTGTCTTTTTGAATTTTAAACCTTCGATGTTCAAAGCCCAGATTTCACATCCCATCCCAATACACATTTGAATACCTGGTCATGACTCCCAATGCTTACCATCATCATGCAAAAAAGCCAAACAAATCTCGGGCAATATTGAACATCAAAACAGAGATGTCCATACCGGGCGTGCTTTGTTGTTGCGCTCACAGCTTGCCGTTGGGCGAGCCGTTGGAGTTGTACATGGTGCCAGGGAACCCTATGAGTTGATGCAAGATGGCGTGCACATGCAAAAAAAAAAAAGAGGGGGGTTGCGAAATGGAATGAAGGTGCCACCTTTGGGACAACATGTTATTCTTTGATAATTCTAAGACAAGGCTCAAAACAAGACAAGAATTCACGACAATATCTAAAACATGTTGCTGTGGTTTGGACTTGATTGTCCAAAAGACAATGGTTTGGGGCAGCAATGGGTGATGCAGGAGGTGCCAAGCAAAGACCCTTAATAGGTTGTGTTTGTTCACCAGAAGTGTTTGGTGGCACTGTAGGCACACATGAACCATCCAAACTCTTGATGTGCTTCAATGCTCTGTTTTGAGGTTTTTTGGGGCGGAGTAACCCATTTGTCAAAGCCCGCAAAAAAGAGTGCGGGTATTTTGCAATGGGCGGTGAGCAGTTGTAGGCGGTGAGCAGTGGTATGTGGTGAGCCATTGTTTTTTCGTTGGTTAATGATTTGATGCAAAATGAGAAATTGAATGGAACGCTCACCGGAGGCATAGGGTGCACCACAAGCTAAGCGAACTGCTAGCAACATGCCCCAAAGAGCCTACAAATTATGCTTTTGATGATTGCGGTGTCACCAAATAACCTTACGTTATCCTGCATCCTGATCCAGATATTATGCAAATCATGTCCCACACCGTGCCCGTAGTCCTACTCCATATGTTGTGGTGCATATGAAAAGAAAACCCACAATGTACCAAAAAAATCCTCATAACTCACCAAAAAAAACCCCGACTCACCAAAAAAACCCCATTGTGTACCAAAAAAATCCCTTTTGACCCAAAAACTAACCGATTTTTTACCTAACAAAAGAACCCCAATATTTTGACTAAAAAATCCTCTGGGAAATTACCAAAAAAAAATCCTCACATCTTAACAACCCCCACCCCATCTTACCTGAAAATCTCCTCTCCAAAAATCGTACCATAAAAAATCCCCAATTCTAACCAAAAAAAACCCAAACCCAATCCCATAAACCTTACCAACAAAAACACCCCTTTTTTAAAAAACTCAAAGCCCCCATTTCTTACCAAAAAAGAAAACACCAAGCCTTCCCAAAAAATTTTATCACCTTTTCCATTCCGCACAAAACCCCACAAACCTCCACCTTCACCTCCCCATTCCATTGCAACCTAAAGCCACTCAAACAAGAGGCTCCAATCCCCCTGGCAAACCACCCGACACTCACAAAAACTGGAGGCATACACCACCCAAACGCTCATTTGAGGGGTTGATGCCCAGCCAAAACTAACATACTTTTTTAACCTTGGCTAAATTTGGGGCATGAGAGAACATGGGTGGTCAGAGCTCTGACAAAAGAAATGGGAGAGCTGAGTTGGCGTTACATAACAGATGGGTTGTCTAAATTGCTCAACGTGGGGGCTCGGGTTGAAAAATTTTGTCTGGGAAGAACAGTTTTTTGAGCATGTTGCAAATTTTTGAACGAGGATTCGCAGCTGGCAGATTCGCATTGCCACGTTTGAAATCGGGGGCGTCACTGTATTCTGACACGTGTATTCTGACTGAACGGCATGTTTGACCCCAATGAAGCACCAGAATGGCACAGCAAGAGTGGAAGCGAATTGGGCCATTGCAGGCCCTTGTAAAAGTGTGATCACGAGTGAATGAATATGTTCTTGAATGAATGCATGTCCTGGCATAGTGCTGCAACACACAGAGAATGAGTTGATGGTGCCCTGAAATCAGATTCCACATTAGGGCGTCAGAGTTCTGGCACAGCATCTGTTCCTTCCCTTGCGGCCCATACCTGCATCCATCCTTTCCCACCCTTGTAACCACCACTTCTCCTCCTTTGCCCTTACCCATATCATGTGTGTTATACTCCATGTAGTAAGCAGGTTGTAGTGGTTGGCAGCCGCCAATCTTGGGTCCAGCCCATTCCCTTTGCTTGTTCCCAACTTGTCCTTCTATCCTTGCCTTTCCTTTGTCCCTGCCCCTGGGATGGGCTTTTCTTGCTGAAGTGGCTTCCAATGGTTGACAACTTCCAAACTCAGATCCCTGCTGTTTTGCTGCCTCTTGAATGTCCGCTTCTGTCCCCTACCTCTTGTGGACAACGAGCAGGTGCATGTAGGTGCAGCCCCCTGGACAGTGCTAGCATTTCGCAACAAAAGGACCCCATGCGCAGCATGGGGTTTTGGCATGACGCCTCACAGATTGGTTTCCCAGGTGCACGTGTAGACGGCGTTACTGCACCAGTGTTACTGCACCGATTTGTGGATGAGGGCTTTTGGCCTGCTTCCCTAACGCTGTCTCTTGCATGCAGGCACTGTCCACAAACAGAAGACCGCCTCTGCCGCAGCAGTGGGTGTCTACAATCTACAGCTTACAGATTGCTACACCCATGCCCCCAGTCCCCCAATGCAGGAGTAACAATAGGCAAGACTTGGTAGAGTAAGGGTGCTTGGTGGTGGGCACCGCTACCTACAGAGGCAAAGGGTTCAAGGAAAGGATAAAGGGCAAGTGTTGAGAGGCCAATCGGCGCTGCCAGCTTCAGGCAGCAATCCATACAAGCGCATGGGGTGTGCTGATTGCAGACATTACGAGGAGGAGATATGAGGCCATAAGGCCATGAATCAATCAAGCAAAGCGCTCGAATTCAACCAGATTGTTCCTTGGCCGTCTCCTTATCTGTCGTGCCCAAATGTGCGCTGGCCCTGTGCGTCATCAAGCTGAGGTTTGGCCTTCGTTGATCAGGGCCCAGGGGCAGGTTGGGTGGGGGGAAATGCAGCATGGGGGCGTTTGGTGCTGCAGGGAGGGGACGAGCATTGTTGCACCGGAGCGGTGTGAGCCACCCTCTTAGTAACCCCCTTTAGAACCAGGATCAATTCCATGCAAGCCGCAATGGGCACGTAAACGCACGAAGCGCATTGCCGTGTACCAGAAAACTGCAGTGATTTAGCTGCAACAAATGGCCCAACGTTGCCCACAAAAATTATGAGACACAAATTGGGGCCAAAGGGGAGCAACTCCTCAGGTTGGCATGAACGGGGAGGCATGAGGCCTCACTTAACGGGACAACTGAAATGCATTGAAATGACAGACAAACGCTAGTGGAGAATTCGATGCAAAGATGAGGCAATGCACTCCACGGTCTGAAGAGAGTACATCTTTATGCTCCAAACTAGACCTGGTTGACCCTCAAATAGACAGAAAAGCACAACGTGGGGGTGGGGTGGGGTGTGGGGGGTGGGGGGTGGCGCACATGAGGCTTGTTTTCCAGGTTTGTTCTCTGCTCGCCATAACTCCCAGGCCTCCCAAAAAGTCATACACCGTTCGGCAGTCCCCTGATCAGCTGCCATCAAGATCTGGTGGTTGCCCAGTGCATCCCTGTTGCGCCTTGGGCCAAAAGCACACTAAGTGCGTGGCTGGTGCTGTGATTGTGTCAAAGCTGTGTTACCCCATGTGGGGGCAGGAGTCTGCGGATCAAAAGCGCCTGAGGGTGTGGGCAATATGCAATGGTTCACCGAAAACATGATATCAGGGTGTGGCAAAAGGAGTGAGGACTGACGTGGCCTGATACTGTGTGCAGGTGAATTGGGCAAAGCGGGGGATGTGACCCCATCCAGAGTTAGATTGGTTAGCATCTGCGGGAAAGTGGGTCATTCTCAGTACATGTTGAAACAGTCATTTGCGTCTCCGCAGGGAAACTGTGGGACTCCGTCATGCTCCAACGTCAACAAAGCGCTGTCCAACGACGGCTGTCGGCATCTGTGGGATGGTCTATGACCGCCAACCACCACCAATTAACCGCGCAGTTCAATGTAGACCCTGAATACCCCTATAAAAGCAGGGGTTGGGTGCTCACCAGTCCAGCCCCTCGTTCCGCACCCAAGGCAAGGACGCAGGGGGCTTGGAGGTGGTGTGTCGGGTCTGTACGTCCTTGATGAGCTCCTCCGAGAGTTCCTTCTCACGGAAGTAGTGTCGCATGTGCATGATGCTCTCCCCGCCGACTTCTGCGGCCGCGCGGCCGCGCACAAGCTCTGTATATTTCCGCGGCTGCAGCTTTGCGAGCTCCTCCGGCTCCTTTGTCCCGATGTCGCGGCACAGCTTCACAAGGGCTTCCAGTGAATTCATCTTCATGTATGGGCACGTTGCACAGCCACCACCGGCGGAGCATCCCTCACCAGCTGCAACGCCAGGGACAATCTTCAAGTCAGCATCCTCCGACTCTGCAATGGCCTCGCTCGCTACTGGGAACACAATATCGATCTGGACCTCCGGGCCACCCTTCGCGTGGTTTTCTGCGAGCATGGCCTGGACCTTACGCACGATGGGGGTGATCATGCCAGCCTCGGTGCCCAGAATGAATTGCGCTGTTGCAGGCTTTCCAGCTGCGATCATCTGCTGCGCCTTCTCCGTGATAAAACTCAGGATGTTGGACGTGGCCCCCACAACGCCGCGCCCTGCATGCTGCGCCTCCAGGGCCACAGCAAACATCTCCCCCGGCACCTCCAAGTGGGCCGTCACGTAGGCGTCTGGGTATTCCTTCCGGATTTTCTTTGCGACGCCCTCTCCGAACATGTGGTGCACAATACATGTACCCTCTTGGAAGGCGTGGAAGGTTTCGAGTACCTACAGAGCGTGGGGAAGCGACAACTGAACTGGCGAGAGATGAAGCACAAACCCCATCCTGCCAACAGGAGACTGCAACAACAAAATGGTAGCTGCTTCGTTCAAAGGTCGTCAAATCTGCGGATTTTTGAAGGGGGGAAATCTGGTAATACTTCGTGCAGTGGCATGTTTTGTGAAATCCAGAAATATACCTTCTTCATGGAACTTTGGTCATGAGCAGGGTGCACTTGCTTGATAACGGCGTCGTCCATCGTCGATAATGCAGTGAACATCGCGACAAGATTGCCCCCCATATATGTATCCGGTCCAAACCAAACGTGCAAATCTGGAATCTGGGAGTATGCCTGCAGAAAGAAGAAAAAAAGAAACACCTGCCGAGTTTGCGCACTATCACGGAGCAGAATTCGAGTGTTGTACCGACCAACTGCACCCAATTTTTCGCCCGTTTAAACCACTCAGTCGCGAACACACAACAGCTTCTCAAGCTGTAGGCTCAGAACAACGAGCTAATTCCGTAGTGCGTCGTCAACAGTCCGGAGCGAGACGTGTTTCATCTCAGAACCAGTTCTCGCGCAGTGCCAGAATGCAGAACATGCAGACTTGGAACACCGTTGGCGGGCAGAAACTCTCTCCTTCGCTGTGCTCTGGTTGCGCGCCAAAAATGTTCCGTGGCAGTCATAAATTTCCCAGTTTTCTAACCCGAGGTTGCAAACCAGTCCACCAATACCCCGCCAACACTCGTGTGGGTCGGGTGACTCCCACGAGAAACGACAGCAGCTGCTACCCTTTTGAACCTCATGATAGCAGGCGCACACCTGCAGCACGAGCTTCACCACGTTGGAAGAAGTGCATGTAATGGTTGGCACAACGGCGTGTGCCTTAGCTTTTGTCAACAGTCCCGTGTTAATGTACACCACGTGGAGCGAGTTCGCTTGGTTGGCTGCTTGCAAAAGATACTTCCCATAGGCCGGTTGGTCCGCGGACTCTGCGAGAGAACATCCAATCTCTTCCGTGCGAACCCGATACACGGGAACGTGTTCACAGCCAAGGAAATCCATCTGGGCTCGCACGTTTTCAGACATGAAGTCTACACCAAGTACGACCACAGCCTCGACACCGGCCTTCGCCATTTCAATGGCTGCATCGGCCATGGCGAGTGAGTCGGCGACAAAAATGTGCGGCCACTTGCAGGACGAGAGAACTCCCTGCAACTCAGGACCCATGTAGAAATGAGCACAGATGCCAATTTTCTTTTCAGTCAACAGGGCGTCCAGCTCTTTCACGAGTTCTTGGACAGGATTCAAGTAGACCGCCTGTGCTTCAGCAAATGCTCCTTCAGGTTTGAGGCTGTCATGCGTGATGGCCAAAACGGGGAACTTTTTTGGCGCTCCAACACCTTGTGCCTCCAAACGCCGTTTGTGCTCTGTCGTGATTGGTGCTGACATACTGAGCCTGAGGTGTAATGACGTGACACCTTCAGTCCGTATGTATGTTTACCCCTGAATTTCGGCTCAAGAACGTTGTGTCTACGGCTCCCCTGTGGGTATGCTGCACGTGTTGTGTTTTCTGCGGTGCGCAGTGCTTGTCCCGATTCAATTGTATGCGATGCCATGCCATGCCGTGCCGTTCAGAGGTCAGTTTACTGGTTTGTATCAAACTTTCTCTGGTTGTTGAATCTTTCAGGACTGTTGCTTTTGGCAAAATAAAAACAACGATTCCGATGCCAAAATTTCAGACAATGATTAGCCCAATACGCTTTCTGAAACTGCAAAAACTCCTTTTGCCGCTGATTTATGCTCAAATTTACTTTTATGCCAAAAATGATTCGAGCGTCCAGAGGTCTTCTTTTCCCATGAAGGAACGTGATGAACCATGACTTTCGTGGCCGCACTTTCTGTTTGTCATTCCACACACTGTACTGATTTGCATCCCACTAAGGGAAAACCCCGCGACTTAGATTACCCCGCCTGTTGGACTGGCGCGCGCCGATGCGCGCCGAAATCTGACTGCGCGCCAGTCCCCCCAAACGGAAAAAAGGGGATACGGCAGGACTCGAACCGCCGCAGTGCCCCCTCCTACGAGTAATATACCCGGCTTTACCCATTGGGCCATTGGTTCACCTGCAACATCATCCGAAAATATTATTTATGGATTTGGTCCCTCCGACGAAATTTTTTAAAAAAAACCAAGCCACCGGCCGAAGCCGGCGGCTGCTGGCTTTTCCCAGCCATGCGCCGAGGTTGTCGACGGCCCCTGGGCCCCCCGGGCACCTCGGTTGAGTTACAAACTTGACCACTTTCGGTCACATTGTGCACAATCATTGGCCCATTTCCATCATTGAGCCTAATGGTGAAGGGAGGGGCCAAAGAGGTGCTTGGGCCAAAACTTTGCCCCAAAGGTGAGTTTTCCTTGGAACTTTTTTGAGTTCGGAAGACCTTCTTAACACAAAAAGAACACACCCTATCCGTCACGGCCCTAGGGATGGTCAGACCTTAGCCTAAGGGTGGAGGGGTAGAAAAGTGACCCTCTTTTGAATGGCTACTTCTTGGTGGCAACAAGTGTTTGGCAACACAAAGTAAGGATAGTGTGCACCTTTGGAAAGCTTGTTTTCCATATTGACGCCCCTTTCCATAACAAGGAAAGGTATCAAACAAAAATGGTGACCAAGTAAGGTTGGCACTCGTTTGTAGTCGTTGGTGTAGCTCGGAGTGGCCACTTTTTGAGGTGGTTTGTTGTTCCCAAAGTGTGCCACTCCAAGACCTCCAAGGTGTGTGGGCCTTAGTGTGAGCCTTCCTTGGTCACCGGTGCCTTTTGGTGCTACAAAGACCTCTTGAACACAAAAAGAACACCCCATATCACACCTTACCACAAGAGTACATCTTACCACAAGACTGGGGGGGTAGAAAAGTGGCACCCTAGAGTACCAACTCTAGCTATATCCTACAATAAAAAGTGTTTGGGTGCATAAGGAAAGGATAGCTTGGAGCTTGAAGCCCCGTGAGCTATTATGCAGAGATATTGAAGTGCAATGGTAACCAATATAGGTTGACACTAACTTGTTAGGTTGACACTAACTTGTACTCTATGAGGGGTCGTGGAGTGACACCCCTAGAGGTGGTTTGTAGCACCCCAACACCGCCGCATAGTGTGCCACCCAAGCACTAAAGCACCACAAGTGCTGTGAGACCACTCCACAACCCACAACGTATGTCAACAAATAATGTGTATTCTCTCTGCTTCTAGTGGTTTTGCAACAAAAGTTGGAGCAAAAGTTGGTCACTACAACATTGTACCACACCAATTTGCCACCCTTGATGATAGGCAACCAACAAATGCTATAATTACAACACATCCCCAAGCCAGCCTTGTGTTGTAAACGTCAAAAGCACTTAGAAACGTGTTGAATGACCATGACTTACCTTGTGCAGGCAGATGCAAGCCACATTTTGGTGGCAAAAGCAAACAATCTTCACAATTGCACATCTCCCTCCCAACCAACATGTGCAGAATTGGTCCAAACACCCCAACGGCCGAACCACGAACTTGTGACCTATGGAAAGGGACCCTAACCGCGAGTTAAACCCATAAAACGTACGTCACCCTGTGGCCAAACACCCAAAAACGAACTTCTAAACTCGAAACATGAGACATGTCGAGATCCAACCCATCATGTCTCAAGGACATGGCATGCTCAGAGTACATGACCAATGACCAAAGTTTCACTTTAAGGGAACAAACCCCCAACAAGTACAACACAGGACCAACCAAAAGACAACTCAAACCACGTTTTCGACATGACTAGACAGCTGCAAGCTGTCCAATGCAAAAAACACCACTTCGAACGCAAACAGTGGCACAAAGTTATTCAAATGTGTCTACATACAACTCAGTCCAAGTTAGTGGGGTTGGGGTAAAAAGTGGTCCTCTAAGTGTCTGAAAGTTTGACCAAATTACACTGCGAAATCGACGACTCGACGACATTACAGATAGCTCACCTGGTAAACAGACACCTGAAAAAGACATTCCCAGCGTCTCAACCTTTCATCTGCCAAAAATTTCGAGAAAATCTCAAAACTCTGCGCGTCGCGGTTCAGTCCAAGTTAGCGGGGTTTTCCCTTAACACGACGGTCCAAAAAGGCCCGGTAGCTGATTCCGCGACTTCGATTTTGAGGCCTACAGAATCACTCAGATGGCCCAAACGAGCAGGAAATCGGGTTTTTTTGGTATACTGGAACAAAATGACATGCAATGACCTACCGGGGAAGGTCTGTCCCAGAAAATCCCCGCCCCCAACCCTCCGCCCAGCTGTCATGCCACATCCCTTGAACTACCAGAACGGCAAGGGTGCAAGGGGCAAGGGGAGGGGGGAGCACGTAGGGCTGAATTGTACACCGTTGGGCAAAGAGGAAGCCAAGGGCGGAAAAATAGCCGATGTAAGAAATTCAGCGCAACGACCGGCATACGGGTCGGTTTCTCATGCGACCTAGTGCTTATTTTGCCCATCAATGTGGGTGATCAGGGGGAGCAAGGCTCGAGGAGTATGCACACACTGGTGGTTTTTGGTAGAATTAGTATTGTGAGAATCGCTACAAAGACTTTTTGAACCGCTGTGAAATTGTAAATGACAGCTTCAAAACGCAAAACTTTTCAGCTAGCGTACCGTCGCGCGTGTATCAGACTGCCGATTGGGCAACTGAGAAAATCTTAATTAATGTTAATCAAATGGCCTGTTTTGAAATGGTCTTCGGCGGGTTTTGAAAGAAAATTTTGAAAAGAAAATCCTAAAACTAACAGTTGCATATATGTTCCAATGAACCTAGGTAAACCCATTATTCTGCCCAAAAGATGGAAACCTTTGCTCAAATTGTACGTACCTATCGGCAACTATGAGCACACAGTAGTTGCCCAAAAGATAGGCACACATGGCCAAACATCAAACGGTTGTCAAAGAAACTTTTAAAATGAAAATGACACCTTGGCAACAGTGTGAAGTACAACGTTTGTGTTCCCAACCTACGTGGCAAAAAGGAGGCCACATGAGGCACCATTGATGTTTTGCAAGTCATTTTGGTGCGACTTCTGATAGTGGTGGGTTCAATGCTTTGACAATGCAGTTAAGCTACAATGGGTATGCTAAGCGGGCATGCTAAATGGGCCAAAATGACTAAAATAGGCGAAATGTATGAAAATCTAAAAAATTCGGATCTCCGGCATACCTGCTCAAAATTGCACATTGAAGCCACATGGCCGAAATTGAAGATACGTGCTGCAGATCCATGAATCACGTTGTTTTTGCGAATGATAATTTTACAGTTGTATGGATCTTTCCAAACTGCACACATTGATGCATTCAGATCGAAGTCTGGTGACGGAAATCGAAATCACAAAACCCGCCAGATGCCTGCGGCGCGCATGGGTGTGCCGCCCTGTCTATATCTATATATACTTGCCTCGACCCGTTCACCGCATTCCTCGGGATGGAACCTCCACTTACGTTCTCGGTAATCAAATGGCCTTCGGCCTCTGGATATTTTTGTAGGAAGTTGTAGCCGGTACCTGGCTAATGGTATTGAAGATGCTCACGTGAAGAAGGGGTGCCTAACTCATGCGAGCACATGCTTTGTCTCTAAGGAATGTAGGTACATGCATATTGCAACTAGAGCACTTCATTGAAGAAAGTTGGCGGTGGCAAGGAGCAAGGAGGGAGATAGCAAGACATGAGAACGCCTATTGAATGTTGCTTTGCATATATCGCACAAAGTCGCCCCCCCCCTACCTTGGAGGTAGGGGGGGATGAGGGGGGGATAGGGGGGGGTGTAGGGGGGCGTCTGTCGAGCGAAGCGAGCCTAAGGCAGGGGGGGGGGGTGGTAGGGGGGGAAGTTAGGGGAGGTGGGGTAGGGGGAGGGTAGGGGGGGGTCAGAGGGGGAGTTTGATTTGATTTGATTTGATTTGAGAGCCGATCTTGAGGCTTACAGGCCGCCTTGGGTGGTAGGGAGGGGGGTGTAATGGGGGGGGGGGTAAGGGAGGTGGGGTAGCGGGGGGGGTGTAGGGGGGGGGTAGGTAGGGGGGGGGGGGGCGACTTCGTGCATACTATCTGCTTTGTCATAAAGACACGACTTCCATAGGATCCTTAAAGACACCTCTTCCATTACGTTGCATGTTTGTGACGATTTCTAACACCTCAATAATAACCTCGCTATGGCCCATAGCGAGAAAGAAATAAATGAGAACAACAAATCACGAGAGTACTTGTGGATACTTATGCATATACTTCTTGAACTTTGTTGTGGGCTTCCTTCACTGAACACATCTTCACCTTGGTGGTGGTGTTTGCATTTTTACAACAAGCAAGCATTCTATTTCGTCCAAGCATAGACGACTCAAGTTTGCTCGGTGTAGTTCTTGCGCTGCAGTGGGCTTTGGAGTGAGAGTCAAGCAACATGGCAAAAGCAAAAGCAACGTGCTACATGTGCACTTCAGTCTCAAGATTACCAAGTGCCCGCACTGGTGCTCGACGCAGCCTCTCCTTGGTAAAGCTACAGTTTGGGATCAAGTTTGCGTGGTGTCTGTCTCTATTGCTGTTTGGCACATATCCGTATCATATGGCAACCCCAACCAACATTGGGACACTGTTTAGCGTACATAGCACAATCAAATCTTTTAGGTGTCTGTTGCTGATACGACTAAGGAATCAGAGTTTTGTGGCATTGCACCAGCGGCGAGAGTGGGTTGGCCAACGGGCGCATGCTCAAACTTGCCAAACTTCCGCTACATATTGTTGCATATTCCAATTGGCGTGCTCAAGCTTGGGTCCAATTAGCATGCTAAGCTTGGGTGGCACAGCCATTGCATGTTGTACAAGCTACCCAAGCTCCAATTGAGACATCGCATACTTGTACAAGCTGCTCAAGCTCCAATTGGCGAAGCATGTCGAATAGTGCCAGTTAAAGCTAATGTACCTAAACCTAATGTGTGGTTGCCCACAACACCTTTTTCCTATCTAAAAAAAAAAGTTGTGTTTGTGAAAGCAACAGAGGTCACAACTTTGAAGTTTTTCCTCTGTTTGGGCATAATCTAATTCATCACTACTTTCCCTTGATTTTCCAATGTTGCTTGTCTAATAATAGCATTCATACCCAATCTGTTGTTTTCAACTTTCCATGTAGTAGAGCATAATCTGCTTCATCACCGCTTTCCCTGCATGTCCCAATGGTTCTTTCCCTTGATTTCCTAAGGGTGAAAACCCAACCCAATCCAAAGCATTTCTACCCAATCTGTTGTTTTGAACTTTCCATGTAGTAGATGACCGGTAAATGGTTTTGATTGTGTCTACCATGCTTACTGAAAGTCAGAGTGCTTCTAGAAAATACATGTCCATTGCACGTTCACCACGTTTTCTGGCACGTATGTGGCGTGCCGTGTTTTTTGGTTCATTGTTTGCCCTTTTCAGTACATTGGTTGTGGCTAGCCTTGACCGCCAGATGGCCAGATGTACACTTGACCCTCTTACCGCTTGCTTCCTACCATGGACATCAAACCCAGTAAAGCCGGAGTTTATGTCGCCCCCACCCCCATGCGTGGGGAACATAGATGCTAGGTCATCCACTCACTGGCAGCTAGCAACCACACACATGCCAGTGAGCTGACCTAGCATCTAAACTTGACTTGGCTGAGTTGCTGCACCATGCCCTGAATTGACCCAAATCAAGCAGGTAAATCGGTCGCCTGCCACCCACCACAGGTGCCTGGAGCGTGGGTCAAAGGGTACCCATACATTGCGCATTGTGAACAGTGGGTAAATTTTTTGGCACAATTGGCTCGCTCAAAAAAATTATGAGCAGAATTTTTTCAACAGTTCTTTGTTTTCTCCACAAAAACACCATCTGCTGTATGCCAAGGGAATCCCGGCGCCCACAAATCCATTCAGCCATGCAATCCTTTTGGGGTCCGCAGAAACAGGGAGGAAGGGAATCCTCCCATGGCGTGCTGGCATAGTGGCACTCAAAAAAAAGAAACTGAGGTGGAGGGGGGGGGGTGCCCACGATGATATCTTTGACCAAACCAATCCTGCCCTGGTGAGCAGGCAGAAAGAAGCGCATGGCAATCCTGCATTACTTCAACAAAGGGGTTTTTCCCCCCTGTAGAGTGCTTTGGAATTCCGAATAACCACTACTGCAAGCATTTCCCGAATTTCCACTACTGCAAGCATTTCCCGACTGCAGAATGACAGATGACCTAACTGGCCAAATATAGACAAAAAAACTTTGGCGTTCCAAAGATAATAGATAGGTCGGCAGAAGCTCGGATTAAAACAGGACGCTTTGGTTTGCAGGGCGGGTTGGGTTGAATCTCAGACGACGCTGCCGTTTGCAGGGTGGATATCTTTAATTGGAATGGAACAGGTTAGGATAAAAGGTCAAAAAGGTGTGTGATAAACAGCAAAAAACTGCTGGTTCATCAATATGTAAGAGTTGCCCAATAAATGGAATAGCTAATGGCGAATGTACACATCTGCCAGGCGTCATTACCAATGATTATATGGTATGGTCAGAGAGGGTCCAACGTTGAGGAAACCCTGGACCAATGAAAAATAGTATAAATTGACCAAAAAAATTAAATAATTGGCACAGCACTTAAGCAACCGTCGCGGCAGTCTTCTCGCTCAGAGCGGCAATACCAGGCAACACCTTGCCCTCCAACAGCTCCAAACTGGCACCACCACCAGTGCTGACGTGGCTCACCTTGTCCTCGGTGTTGTACACCTTGCATGCAGTGGCGGTATCACCTCCACCAATCACGGTGGTGGCGCCCTGCTCGGTGACCTTGACAATCTCATCCATCATGGTCTTGGTACCGGCCGCGAAGGACTCCATCTCGAACACACCCATGGGGCCGTTCCAGATGATAGTCTTGGCAGACTGGATGGTGGCGGTGTTCAGCTTGATGGTCTCGGGACCGCAGTCCAATCCCATCATGCCATCAGGGATACCAGCCTCCAGAGTGGCGGTGGAGATCTCGCCACCCTCGCCGAACTCAGAGGAGGTCACGAAATCCACAGGCAGCACGATCTCGACACCCTTGGCCTCAGCCTTGGCCATGATCTCAGGCACAATCTTGGCACCAGCCTCGTCATACAGAGAGCCGCCAATGGCCATGTCCTTCAGCACCTTCTGGAAGGTGAAGGCCATACCACCACCGATGATCATCTTGTCGACCTTGTCCAACAGATTCTCAATCAGCAGAATCTTGTCAGACACCTTGGCGCCTCCCAAGATGGCCAACACAGGGCGGGATGGGTCGTTCAGCACCTACAGCGAAAACGCAATACAGTTGGATGCAATCCTGCCGGAACAAACCCTTGGGCATCCGAACAACACCATATCCATGGATCGCCGCATATCGACCCCATGCCCACATGCGGGCGCAAACAACACTCGGTCACAAACACGTTGCTCCATACCTTGCCGAAGGCATCAAGCTCCTTGGCCACAAGGAAACCAGACGCACGGACTGGGAATCCCTCACCAACCATGGAGCTGTGGCCACGGTGAGCAGTGCCGAAGGCATCGCAGACGTAGATGTCGGCGGTCTTGGCCAAAGATGCACGGAAATCAGCAATGGCCTCAGGGGTGGCCTTCACCTTGTTGCCCTCAGCATCAACACCCTTGCCCTCCTCCTCGGCGTAGAAGCGCACGTTCTCCAACAGGATCACGCTGCCGTCCTCGGGATCGGCGGTGGCAGCCTCAACCTCAGGGCCAACGCAGTCAGACAAGAAAGTCACAGGCTTGTTGATCAGGCCCTCCAAAGCCTTGGCCACAGGCGCCAGGGAGAACTTCTCTGGCATCTTGTTGCCGTTGGGGCGGCCCAAGTGGGAAGCGAGCACAACGCTCTTGGCGCCGTTGTCCAAGCAGTACTGGATGGTGGGCAGAGCACCCTCAACACGGGCAAGATTGGTGATCTTGGTGGGGTCCTGCTTGTCGAATGGGACGTTGAAGTCCACACGGATGAAGACACGCTTGCCCTTCACGTCCACATCGGTGATCTGGAGCTTGTCCAGAGTCTCGCCTGAAACAATGTAATATGGGCAGGTATTGCAACCTGCAACACTCGAAAACCAGCTGCACCTTCGCGTGCGTTAGAGCGCAGCATAACACAGGCGGGGGCTGGTACATGCACCCACCAACTGCATTTGCACTCATGAGGGTAGTCCAAACAGCACATACCGGTGGTGGCGAACATGGCCACGCTGGCGGGGACCTTCTCGGCAGTCTTCTCGCTCAGAGCGGCAATACCAGGCAACACCTTGCCCTCCAACAGCTCCAAACTGGCACCACCACCAGTGCTGACGTGGCTCACCTTGTCCTCGGTGTTGTACACCTTGCATGCAGTGGCGGTATCACCTCCACCAATCACGGTGGTGGCGCCCTGCTCGGTGACCTTGACGATCTCATCCATCATGGTCTTGGTACCGGCCGCGAAGGACTCCATCTCGAACACACCCATGGGGCCGTTCCAGATGATGGTCTTGGCAGACTGGATGGTGGCGGTGTTCAGCTTGATGGTCTCGGGACCGCAGTCCAATCCCATCATGCCATCAGGGATACCAGCCTCCAGAGTGGCGGTGGAGATCTCGCCACCCTCGCCGAACTCAGAGGAGGTCACGAAATCCACAGGCAGCACGATCTCGACACCCTTGGCCTCAGCCTTGGCCATGATCTCAGGCACAATCTTGGCACCAGCCTCGTCATACAGAGAGCCGCCAATGGCCATGTCCTTCAGCACCTTCTGGAAGGTGAAGGCCATACCACCACCGATGATCATCTTGTCGACCTTGTCCAACAGATTCTCAATCAGCAGAATCTTGTCAGACACCTTGGCGCCTCCCAAGATGGCCAACACAGGGCGGGATGGGTCGTTCAGCACCTACAGCGAAAACGCAATACAGTTGGATGCAATCCTGCCGGAACAAACCCTTGGGCATCCGAACAACACCATATCCATGGATCGCCGCATATCGACCCCATGCCCACATGCGGGTGCAAACAACACTCGGTCATAAACACGTTGCTCCATACCTTGCCGAAGGCATCAAGCTCCTTGGCCACAAGGAAACCAGACGCACGGACTGGGAATCCCTCACCAACCATGGAGCTGTGGCCACGGTGAGCAGTGCCGAAGGCATCGCAGACGTAGATGTCGGCGGTCTTGGCCAAAGATGCACGGAAATCAGCAATGGCCTCAGGGGTGGCCTTCACCTTGTTGCCCTCAGCATCAACACCCTTGCCCTCCTCCTCGGCGTAGAAGCGCACGTTCTCCAACAGGATCACGCTGCCGTCCTCGGGATCGGCGGTGGCAGCCTCAACCTCAGGGCCAACGCAGTCAGACAAGAAAGTCACAGGCTTGTTGATCAAGCCCTCCAAAGCCTTGGCCACAGGCGCCAGGGAGAACTTCTCTGGCATCTTGTTGCCGTTGGGGCGGCCCAAGTGGGAAGCGAGCACAACGCTCTTGGCGCCGTTGTCCAAGCAGTACTGGATGGTGGGCAGAGCACCCTCAACACGGGCAAGATTGGTGATCTTGGTAGGGTCCTGCTTGTCGAATGGGACGTTGAAGTCCACGCGGATGAAGACACGCTTGCCCTTCACGTCCACATCGGTGATCTGGAGCTTGTCCAACGCATCACCTGCAAGCGTGCAGATGCGTGATATGCGTTTTCGTCCGTGATGAGGAATCAAACAAAAAAAAAACGGTACAGCCACATACGGCGCTCTTACGAGGTTTGGCGAAACAAAAAACGATGCGGAGGACACCACATTTTGCAAACTGCCATCATATCACACACCCTTTGGGGCTGGGGCAGCAGCGGCCGGCTTCTCGCTCAGAGCGGCAATACCAGGCAACACCTTGCCCTCCAACAGCTCCAAACTGGCACCACCACCAGTGCTGACGTGGCTCACCTTGTCCTCGGTGTTGTACACCTTGCATGCAGTGGCGGTATCACCTCCACCAATCACGGTGGTGGCGCCCTGCTCGGTGACCTTGACAATCTCATCCATCATGGTCTTGGTACCGGCCGCGAAGGACTCCATCTCGAACACACCCATGGGGCCGTTCCAGATGATGGTCTTGGCAGACTGGATGGTGGCGGTGTTCAGCTTGATGGTCTCGGGACCGCAGTCCAATCCCATCATGCCATCAGGGATACCAGCCTCCAGAGTGGCGGTGGAGATCTCGCCACCCTCGCCGAACTCAGAGGAGGTCACGAAATCCACAGGCAGCACGATCTCGACACCCTTGGCCTCAGCCTTGGCCATGATCTCAGGCACAATCTTGGCACCGGCCTCGTCATACAGAGAGCCGCCAATGGCCATGTCCTTCAGCACCTTCTGGAAGGTGAAGGCCATACCACCACCGATGATCATCTTGTCGACCTTGTCCAACAGATTCTCGATCAACAGAATCTTGTCAGACACCTTGGCGCCTCCCAAGATGGCCAACACAGGGCGGGATGGGTCGTTCAGCACCTACAGCGAAAACGCAATACAGTTGGATGCAATCCTGCCGGAACAAACCCTTGGGCATCCGAACAACACCATATCCATGGATCGCCGCATGTCGACCCCATGCCCACATGCGGGCGCAAACAACACTCGGTCACAAACACGTTGCTCCATACCTTGCCGAAGGCATCAAGCTCCTTGGCCACAAGGAAACCAGACGCACGGACTGGGAATCCCTCACCAACCATGGAGCTGTGGCCACGGTGAGCAGTGCCGAAGGCATCGCAGACGTAGATGTCGGCGGTCTTGGCCAAAGATGCACGGAAATCAGCAATGGCCTCAGGGGTGGCCTTCACCTTGTTGCCCTCAGCATCAACACCCTTGCCCTCCTCCTCGGCGTAGAAGCGCACGTTCTCCAACAGGATCACGCTGCCGTCCTCGGGATCGGCGGTGGCAGCCTCAACCTCAGGGCCAACGCAGTCAGACAAGAAAGTCACAGGCTTGTTGATCAGGCCCTCCAAAGCCTTGGCCACAGGCGCCAGGGAGAACTTCTCTGGCATCTTGGTGCCGTTGGGGCGGCCCAAGTGGGAAGCGAGCACAACGCTCTTGGCGCCGTTGTCCAAGCAGTACTGGATGGTGGGCAGAGCACCCTCAACACGGGCAAGATTGGTGATCTTGGTGGGGTCCTGCTTGTCGAATGGGACGTTGAAGTCCACACGGATGAAGACACGCTTGCCCTTCACGTCCACATCGGTGATCTGGAGCTTGTCCAGAGTCTCGCCTGAAACAATGTAATATGGGCAGGTATTGCAACCTGCAACACTCGAAAACCAGCTGCACCTTCGCGTGCGTTAGAGCGCAGCATAACACAGGCGGGGGCTGGTACATGCACCCACCAACTGCATTTGCACTCATGAGGGTAGTCCAAACAGCACATACCGGTGGTGGCGAACATGGCCACGCTGGCGGGGACCTTCTCGGCAGTCTTCTCGCTCAGAGCGGCAATACCAGGCAACACCTTGCCCTCCAACAGCTCCAAACTGGCACCACCACCAGTGCTGACGTGGCTCACCTTGTCCTCGGTGTTGTACACCTTGCATGCAGTGGCGGTATCACCTCCACCAATCACGGTGGTGGCGCCCTGCTCGGTGACCTTGACGATCTCATCCATCATGGTCTTGGTACCGGCCGCGAAGGACTCCATCTCGAACACACCCATGGGGCCGTTCCAGATGATGGTCTTGGCAGACTGGATGGTGGCGGTGTTCAGCTTGATGGTCTCGGGACCGCAGTCCAATCCCATCATGCCATCAGGGATACCAGCCTCCAGAGTGGCGGTGGAGATCTCGCCACCCTCGCCGAACTCAGAGGAGGTCACGAAATCCACAGGCAGCACGATCTCGACACCCTTGGCCTCAGCCTTGGCCATGATCTCAGGCACAATCTTGGCACCGGCCTCGTCATACAGAGAGCCGCCAATGGCCATGTCCTTCAGCACCTTCTGGAAGGTGAAGGCCATACCACCACCGATGATCATCTTGTCGACCTTGTCCAACAGATTCTCGATCAACAGAATCTTGTCAGACACCTTGGCGCCTCCCAAGATGGCCAACACAGGGCGGGATGGGTCGTTCAGCACCTACAGCGAAAACGCAATACAGTTGGATGCAATCCTGCCGGAACAAACCCTTGGGCATCCGAACAACACCACATCCATGGATCGCCGCATGTCGACCCCATGCCCACATGCGGGTGCAAACAACACTCGGTCACAAACGCGTTGCTCCATACCTTGCCGAAGGCATCAAGCTCCTTGGCCACAAGGAAACCAGACGCACGGACTGGGAATCCCTCACCAACCATGGAGCTGTGGCCACGGTGAGCAGTGCCGAAGGCATCGCAGACGTAGATGTCGGCGGTCTTGGCCAAAGATGCACGGAAATCAGCAATGGCCTCGGGGGTGGCCTTCACCTTGTTGCCCTCAGCATCAACACCCTTGCCCTCCTCCTCGGCGTAGAAGCGCACGTTCTCCAACAGGATCACGCTGCCGTCCTCGGGATCGGCGGTGGCAGCCTCAACCTCAGGGCCAACGCAGTCAGACAAGAAAGTCACAGGCTTGTTGATCAAGCCCTCCAAAGCCTTGGCCACAGGCGCCAGGGAGAACTTCTCTGGCATCTTGGTGCCGTTGGGGCGGCCCAAGTGGGAAGCGAGCACAACGCTCTTGGCGCCGTTGTCCAAGCAGTACTGGATGGTGGGCAGAGCACCCTCAACACGGGCAAGATTGGTGATCTTGGTAGGGTCCTGCTTGTCGAATGGGACGTTGAAGTCCACGCGGATGAAGACACGCTTGCCCTTCACGTCCACATCGGTGATCTGGAGCTTGTCCAACGCATCACCTGCAAGCGTGCAGATGCGTGATATGCGTTATCGTCCGTGATGAGGAATCAAACAAAAAAAAACGGTACAGCCACATACGGCGCTCTTACGAGGTTTGGCGAAACAAAAAACGATGCGGAGGACACCACATTTTGCAAACTGCCATCATATCACACACCCTTTGGGGCTGGGGCAGCAGCGGCCGGCTTCTCGCTCAGAGCGGCAATACCAGGCAACACCTTGCCCTCCAACAGCTCCAAACTGGCACCACCACCAGTGCTGACGTGGCTCACCTTGTCCTCGGTGTTGTACACCTTGCATGCAGTGGCGGTATCACCTCCACCAATCACGGTGGTGGCGCCCTGCTCGGTGACCTTGACGATCTCATCCATCATGGTCTTGGTACCGGCCGCGAAGGACTCCATCTCGAACACACCCATGGGGCCGTTCCAGATGATGGTCTTGGCAGACTGGATGGTGGCGGTGTTCAGCTTGATGGTCTCGGGACCGCAGTCCAATCCCATCATGCCATCAGGGATACCAGCCTCCAGAGTGGCGGTGGAGATCTCGCCACCCTCGCCGAACTCAGAGGAGGTCACGAAATCCACAGGCAGCACGATCTCGACACCCTTGGCCTCAGCCTTGGCCATGATCTCAGGCACAATCTTGGCACCGGCCTCGTCATACAGAGAGCCGCCAATGGCCATGTCCTTCAGCACCTTCTGGAAGGTGAAGGCCATACCACCACCGATGATCATCTTGTCGACCTTGTCCAACAGATTCTCGATCAACAGAATCTTGTCAGACACCTTGGCGCCTCCCAAGATGGCCAACACAGGGCGGGATGGGTCGTTCAGCACCTACAGCGAAAACGCAATACAGTTGGATGCAATCCTGCCGGAACAAACCCTTGGGCATCCGAACAACACCATATCCATGGATCGCCGCATGTCGACCCCATGCCCACATGCGGGCGCAAACAACACTCGGTCACAAACACGTTGCTCCATACCTTGCCGAAGGCATCAAGCTCCTTGGCCACAAGGAAACCAGACGCACGGACTGGGAATCCCTCACCAACCATGGAGCTGTGGCCACGGTGAGCAGTGCCGAAGGCATCGCAGACGTAGATGTCGGCGGTCTTGGCCAAAGATGCACGGAAATCAGCAATGGCCTCAGGGGTGGCCTTCACCTTGTTGCCCTCAGCATCAACACCCTTGCCCTCCTCCTCGGCGTAGAAGCGCACGTTCTCCAACAGGATCACGCTGCCGTCCTCGGGATCGGCGGTGGCAGCCTCAACCTCAGGGCCAACGCAGTCAGACAAGAAAGTCACAGGCTTGTTGATCAGGCCCTCCAAAGCCTTGGCCACAGGCGCCAGGGAGAACTTCTCTGGCATCTTGTTGCCGTTGGGGCGGCCCAAGTGGGAAGCGAGCACAACGCTCTTGGCGCCGTTGTCCAAGCAGTACTGGATGGTGGGCAGAGCACCCTCAACACGGGCAAGATTGGTGATCTTGGTGGGGTCCTGCTTGTCGAATGGGACGTTGAAGTCCACACGGATGAAGACACGCTTGCCCTTCACGTCCACATCGGTGATCTGGAGCTTGTCCAGAGTCTCGCCTGAAACAATGTAATATGGGCAGGTATTGCAACCTGCAACACTCGAAAACCAGCTGCACCTTCGCGTGCGTTAGAGCGCAGCATAACACAGGCGGGGGCTGGTACATGCACCCACCAACTGCATTTGCACTCATGAGGGTAGTCCAAACAGCACATACCGGTGGTGGCGAACATGGCCACGCTGGCGGGGACCTTCTCGGCAGTCTTCTCGCTCAGAGCGGCAATACCAGGCAACACCTTGCCCTCCAACAGCTCCAAACTGGCACCACCACCAGTGCTGACGTGGCTCACCTTGTCCTCGGTGTTGTACACCTTGCATGCAGTGGCGGTATCACCTCCACCAATCACGGTGGTGGCGCCCTGCTCGGTGACCTTGACGATCTCATCCATCATGGTCTTGGTACCGGCCGCGAAGGACTCCATCTCGAACACACCCATGGGGCCGTTCCAGATGATGGTCTTGGCAGACTGGATGGTGGCGGTGTTCAGCTTGATGGTCTCGGGACCGCAGTCCAATCCCATCATGCCATCAGGGATACCAGCCTCCAGAGTGGCGGTGGAGATCTCGCCACCCTCGCCGAACTCAGAGGAGGTCACGAAATCCACAGGCAGCACGATCTCGACACCCTTGGCCTCAGCCTTGGCCATGATCTCAGGCACAATCTTGGCACCAGCCTCGTCATACAGAGAGCCGCCAATGGCCATGTCCTTCAGCACCTTCTGGAAGGTGAAGGCCATACCACCACCGATGATCATCTTGTCGACCTTGTCCAACAGATTCTCGATCAACAGAATCTTGTCAGACACCTTGGCGCCTCCCAAGATGGCCAACACAGGGCGGGATGGGTCGTTCAGCACCTACAGCGAAAACGCAATACAGTTGGATGCAATCCTGCCGGAACAAACCCTTGGGCATCCGAACAACACCACATCCATGGATCGCCGCATATCGACCCCATGCCCACATGCGGGTGCAAACAACACTCGGTCATAAACACGTTGCTCCATACCTTGCCGAAGGCATCAAGCTCCTTGGCCACAAGGAAACCAGACGCACGGACTGGGAATCCCTCACCAACCATGGAGCTGTGGCCACGGTGAGCAGTGCCGAAGGCATCGCAGACGTAGATGTCGGCGGTCTTGGCCAAAGATGCACGGAAATCAGCAATGGCCTCAGGGGTGGCCTTCACCTTGTTGCCCTCAGCATCAACACCCTTGCCCTCCTCCTCGGCGTAGAAGCGCACGTTCTCCAACAGGATCACGCTGCCGTCCTCGGGATCGGCGGTGGCAGCCTCAACCTCAGGGCCAACGCAGTCAGACAAGAAAGTCACAGGCTTGTTGATCAGGCCCTCCAAAGCCTTGGCCACAGGCGCCAGGGAGAACTTCTCTGGCATCTTGTTGCCGTTGGGGCGGCCCAAGTGGGAAGCGAGCACAACGCTCTTGGCGCCGTTGTCCAAGCAGTACTGGATGGTGGGCAGAGCACCCTCAACACGGGCAAGATTGGTGATCTTGGTGGGGTCCTGCTTGTCGAATGGGACGTTGAAGTCCACACGGATGAAGACACGCTTGCCCTTCACGTCCACATCGGTGATCTGGAGCTTGTCCAACGCATCACCTGAACAATGGCACAGACTCCAGAATTCATTGCTGCAACGTGCAGACACGAGATGTGTCCAACCAACCGTGACACACTGAAGCAGACAATGGACACAAAAATATTCCCCACTCACAACTGCCGCGAGGAACATCTGTTGCCGAATGTGGCCTCCATAACAACCCCCCACCCCCACGTATGTGTCCCGTGGCGAGGTGAGGTGGAACCAGAACCTGACCGACACCCCACCGTGGCGCAAACCATCGCACGTCTGCACGTGCATGCAATGGCATGGAGGAGGAGAACGTCCAGCCCAAACGCCGTCCAGCAGTGGTGTGTGCCCCCTCGTCAAATTGAGAAAGCGCTGCTAAACAAAGCGGCTGTGCTAACACCTTTTTGCGACTCGTTTGCTGCACACAACCAGGCACCCCAGTTGTTGAAGGTGCCGAGGAGAAAATGGTCACACGGGGAGGGATGGGCTCTCGTGCAGAGCGATATCCGAGTCAAAAAAGACTGCAATTACTCTGGCCGCAGAACAGGAGGAGCTGGCATGAGCGGCGATATGAGTTACTTTCTCCGGTGGCCCATGGTGCAGAGCAACACCAGGACAGCCACTGGCGATTGGTAAGACGCATTGGCGGGGGGATGAGACCATATTGTGAAAAGAGATAAGAATTTGATAAAAAAAATGCCATGGCAGGAATGCTCATCCAAACAATAAAATCACACATCGTCAGACAACGGCCGATAATTTGTAATCACCGAAATTCACTGCCCATAGCAATCAAGCACTGCCTCTCACAATCCTTGCCTATGAGCTGCAAAGCGGAGTGTGGGCTGCACCCATTTTGCACATGTGAATGCACCAACCGTCAACCATAATACTACTATAGGTGCTGATCACCCCTGTAATCACCCACCTTCACCTTCAACAACTCCAGTGAGTCTTGTTGTATGAATGCAATCTAAGAACACCAAATTGTGCACCAACCACGCAATCATCATCATGCAGTGCTCTTTCAATGCACCCAAATAGCATTCACTAGGATTGTGATCCACCTCTTGAATGCATGCAGAGTGAATGGTTGCAATGGCAGGAATGCTCATCCAAACAATAAAATCACACATCGTCAGACAACGGCCGATAATTTGTAATCACCGAAATTCACTGCCCATAGCAATCAAGCACTGCCTCTCACAATCCTTGCCCATGAGCTGCAAAGCGGAGTGTGGGCTGCACCCATTTAGCACAGGGGAATGCACCAACCGTCAACCATAATACTACTATAGGTGCTGATCACCCCTGTAATCACCCACCTTCACCTTCAACAATTCCAGTGAGTCTTGTTGTATGAATGCAAACTACCCACCCTAGGGTTTCATACCTACCACAAGCTTTGCTCAACAGCAACCATCTTCCAGCCTGCTAAGCCGACCAAATTGTGCACCAACCACGCAATCATCATCATGCAGTGCTCTTTCAATGCACCCAAATAGCATTCACTAGGATTGTGATCCACCTCTTGAACGCATGCAGAGTGAATGGCTGCCATGGCAGGAATGCTCATCCAAACAATAAAATCACACATCGTCAGACAACGGCCGATAATTTGTAATCACCGAAATTCACTGCCCATAGCAATCAAGCACTGCCTCACACAATCCTTGCCCATGAGCTGCAAAGCGGAGTGTGGGCTGCACCCATTTTGCACAGGTGAATGCAACAACTGTCAACCATAATAATACTACAGGTACTGATGACCCCTGTAATCACCCACCTTCACCTTCAACAATTCCAGTGAGGGCCGGGGGGGGGGGCTCTGAGGGCTCCGAGATAACGAAATGACGATCACGAAACTCCTTTGTCCCTCTGTGGGTACAGCGTAAATTTGCCACTGAAGCCGCCGAATTTTCTGCGGGGCCAAAAGTGGCTGCTAAGAATACCAAATTGTGCAGCAACCACGCAATCATCATCATGCAGTGCTCTTTCAATGCACCCAAATAGCATTCACTAGGATTGTGATCCACCTCTTGAATGCATGCAGAGTGAATGGTTGCAATGGCAGGAATGCTCATCCAAACAATAAAATCACACATCGTCAGACAACGGCCGATTCGCAACAGAGGTGATGCAGAAAAATGCAAATTGAGGCAATGCACTCCACGCAGCAGGGGGGGGGGGGTTTGGCATGACGCCATGGTGTGATGATGTCGTCTGCAGCTGGCGGCGCCTACTGGCCGATCGCCATTCGCTGCCCTTCCCTTGGACCCTTTCCCTCCATAGGCGGTGGTGCCCATCGGCTTCTCACCACCCTTTGACCTTCCTCTTCCTCCCTGCCCTAACCTTCCCTTTCCCTTCCCTTGGCCTTTCCCTCCGTAGGCCGTAGTGCCCATCGGCCTCACCACACTCCTTCCCTTCCCATTCCCTTGGTCGGTTGTGTCAACGGAGCCCCCGGACTTGCCCTGTTTCACTTCTCTCAGTCGAGTCAGCAGGGGGGGGGGGGTTCTCTGTCTGGTTCTCTATCTTGACCAACCAAAAACTGGTGTGCAAGACCCAAGATTCATCAGAAAATGCCTGGACCACAGGGAAGCGTACCCGTTGCTTCGGCATGTTCGCAGCTGTGTTACCTTGTGCAGAGGCTGATCGCATAGTGCTCGGCCTATCACCAACACTGCACATTTCGGCGCGGAATGCAAAACCCAAATTGAGGTGAGCCGAGGTGAGCTATCTTCCTTTGAGCTACCCAGCAACAGGCTCCTACGGTCAGCTTTTTGGCCCACTGGGGGGCGGGGGCTAATGAATTGGATGGATTGTGATGTAGAAAAACAGAGACATATAGTGACAGACATACAGACATATAGTGCAGCAAAAATGCAACTTGAGGTAATGCACTCAACAGTCAAGCATGAGTGCATCATTGTGTCTCTATGCCAAACCTGGCTGAAACGAGGGGTGAGACCTACTTGGAGAGAGGGGATTGGATTGTAGAAAAACAGACTACAGTGCAGCTGGCTTAAAGGGCGGGGGGGTATTTGGTTGCTGGTGGTAAATTTCGCCGTGGGGATAGCTGTGTAGATTCAGCACACAGGGCGCAGAAAATGAGAACACAGATCCGTCTGGACGAGGCCTGGAAACAGCACCAATAATATCACACACCTTTTGGGGCTGGGGCTGGGGCTGGGGCAGCAGCGGCCGACTTCTCGCTCAGAGCGGCAATACCAGGCAACACCTTGCCCTCCAACAGCTCCAAACTGGCACCACCACCAGTGCTGACGTGGCTCACCTTGTCCTCGGTGTTGTACACCTTGCATGCAGTGGCGGTATCACCTCCACCAATCACGGTGGTGGCGCCCTGCTCGGTGACCTTGACGATCTCATCCATCATGGTCTTGGTACCGGCCGCGAAGGACTCCATCTCGAACACACCCATGGGGCCGTTCCAGATGATAGTCTTGGCAGACTGGATGGTGGCGGTGTTCAGCTTGATGGTCTCGGGACCGCAGTCCAATCCCATCATGCCATCAGGGATACCAGCCTCCAGAGTGGCGGTGGAGATCTCGCCACCCTCGCCGAACTCAGAGGAGGTCACGAAATCCACAGGCAGCACGATCTCGACACCCTTGGCCTCAGCCTTGGCCATGATCTCAGGCACAATCTTGGCACCGGCCTCGTCATACAGAGAGCCGCCAATGGCCATGTCCTTCAGCACCTTCTGGAAGGTGAAGGCCATACCACCACCGATGATCATCTTGTCGACCTTGTCCAACAGATTCTCGATCAACAGAATCTTGTCAGACACCTTGGCGCCTCCCAAGATGGCCAACACAGGGCGGGATGGGTCGTTCAGCACCTACAGCGAAAACGCAATACAGTTGGATGCAATCCTGCCGGAACAAACCCTTGGGCATCCGAACAACACCATATCCATGGATCGCCGCATGTCGACCCCATGCCCACATGCGGGCGCAAACAACACTCGGTCATAAACACGTTGCTCCATACCTTGCCGAAGGCATCAAGCTCCTTGGCCACAAGGAAACCAGACGCACGGACTGGGAATCCCTCACCAACCATGGAGCTGTGGCCACGGTGAGCAGTGCCGAAGGCATCGCAGACGTAGATGTCGGCGGTCTTGGCCAAAGATGCACGGAAATCAGCAATGGCCTCAGGGGTGGCCTTCACCTTGTTGCCCTCAGCATCAACACCCTTGCCCTCCTCCTCGGCGTAGAAGCGCACGTTCTCCAACAGGATCACGCTGCCGTCCTCGGGATCGGCGGTGGCAGCCTCAACCTCAGGGCCAACGCAGTCAGACAAGAAAGTCACAGGCTTGTTGATCAGGCCCTCCAAAGCCTTGGCCACAGGCGCCAGGGAGAACTTCTCTGGCATCTTGGTGCCGTTGGGGCGGCCCAAGTGGGAAGCGAGCACAACGCTCTTGGCGCCGTTGTCCAAGCAGTACTGGATGGTGGGCAGAGCACCCTCAACACGGGCAAGATTGGTGATCTTGGTGGGGTCCTGCTTGTCGAATGGGACGTTGAAGTCCACACGGATGAAGACACGCTTGCCCTTCACGTCCACATCGGTGATCTGGAGCTTGTCCAGGGTCTCGCCTGTGATGGAATATGTGATCGAAGAGATTCATTCTCTTGCGACGCCAACCACGAGCTAATTTTGGCGGGTGCACGTTGTACGTTTTCTTCGCATACCAGTAGTGGCCGCCATGGCCCACTGCTGCTTCTGAACCCGCTGCCGCTTGGGAATCAAGCTGGGCTTCAGGTTCATTAGGTCCTCGTTCCGAACGCACACCTCCTCAATGCCCTGCACCCAAGGAAGGTGAGGAGTAGTTCGTCACCAGGGATGCACTGAGCAGCTCAGCTTTTGACGTGACACAATAACATACCGAGTACTCCACTGCCCTGCGTCGCAGACGGCTCATGAGCAGCCCACCGAAAACTGCGAAAGCCGCTGTCAGCCCGACCAGTCCCGCCATTGATCCCTGCAGAGGGGAAGAGTGTCCTGAAAATTGTACTGCGAGGTGCCCTGTGCTTCTTGAGGAAACAGCAAACGCAACCAATGCATACCTGTCCAGGTGCGGCGACTCGGCTGGCCAAAGCCTGAAAGGTGGTCACAGGGGAGTACACGACACGGCCTGGAACACTGGCACCAGCTGGGGCGCCGTTGCCTGGGGAAAAGACACAGTGCGTGCCGAAACAGAAAGGCACCCGATTAGAACACGACCAACCCCCCCCGACAATGTGCACCAGCAATAATGCTCCGCGTGATCACACCTGCCTGTCGCGAAATTCCGTTGGCACCAAGCTGCACTGATGGTCTCATCGTTTGGGTTCTAGCGGCACTAGGAGCAAACAGGTTGGTGGCCTGCGTCCCAGCTGTGTAGGAGGCTGTGGCAACCAAACCTGCAGTCACTGCCAGCGCGACGAGGGCGTACTTGGTCTTGCGGGCGGCAGAATCTAAAAGAACAACAACAACCCTCCAGAAACGGGAACACCCTCACGCTTCGGGCGCTTCACAGCGGCAATCGCGAGTGACACCATCGTATAGCAACAACTGCAAACCTTGAGCATCCACAAACAGCACCGAATCATAGCTGTTTGGGGTCTGGGACAACAGGGCTTGTCTGTGACCAGGCATTTTGTGTAGGTAAGTAACGAGGAGCTAGGGAGGGTGCAAATGGATACAGAAAGGCCTAGGTGAAACAACAATATGGAATCTCTACGCAAAGTACAGGCACAAAGTTCCACCAAATCGAATAGAAAATGGGCATACATCAGGTCTACGTTGCGGGTCCCGATCGGTCGCTGGCGCTCACTCCCAATTGCAAAAGGGCCAAAGGGGCTAAAGGACAGGTGGAATTTGAGGCAAGCAACGGGGCTGCGTTTTCGGCCGGACCTGTGGTAAGACACGGGAATCCTAAGGTGCCCTGCAACTTCTTCCACACATTACTTTGAGGAATGTTCATGATGAGAATGGTTGCAAGGTTGCAAGGTTGCCAATAATCATGATGTAAGGTTCATCTGCTGCAAAACATGGGCAACACGAAGCCTAGTGGTAAGGAGCCCTAAAGGCGGTGGCTCATGTTCGCGATTAGGGGTGGGGTCAAGATGGATAGTCGTCCAAGAGTTCATCACCTGAAAGTGGAAAGTTCTTCTAAAGCATGTCGTCCAAGGGCCCATATGTTGAATGATTAGGTTCACCAATGGATTCCCATATGAGAGTTGTCATACTGCTTGCACATGTGTGTGGCTTTCATGTCATGCCGTTGAGGAGGTTGCATCACATGTATCGTTGCAACTAACAGTCGGATCAAGAGTGTCGTCTTACCACACATACCCACATGAGCAAGGTGATGGACATATTCATATGTGCCGCACCATCGCCACGCTTGACCCGAGTTTCTCTACCCCCACCTTTTGTGTTGAACTCCCGTGATCCCAATCTTTTCTTTCACAAAGGCTTTTGATCGCGCTGAGTCTAGGTTTGGTGTGCAATGGACCATGGGGTTGAATTTACGTTGCATAGCAAACAAGGACATAAATGCATCAATGTCCAGAAAAGTTCAAGTGGTGTGTGTAGGAGCACTCAGACCACGAGGCAAATTTGTAAAGTGGCGATGCGTTTTTACTTCACCGGGCCTCGCCTTCTTAAAGATTGCCACGGCACGAAATGAACAATGCAACAAATCACCCACATCCATGACACCTTCTTTGACAGCCAAGGAATAGAGCATCCCTCCCGTGTAACTGTAGACCCAAGTCTTGTAATATTTTTGCCAGAAGCCCGGGCGCGTGGGTCTTATACTTTGATCTTACTTACGCTTTGATCTGGAGCGCACTGTGACCGGGTTTCTTGCCCCCTCAAGAATGCTGGTTTTGGTGGCACAACTTTTTTCCGGTTTTATTTTTCAACCAAAAAAAACCCCTTGGGGTGGGGGGGGGGCAACGAAATCATCACTATGTCATCATCGTACATTCTCACATAATAAATCAAACATTGATGGGTGAAGAAATTTTGACTTTCCACATTCGTGGTACGATTCCCTGTATTATTTTTCTGCGTCATTATTATGAGTGAAGGTGATGGACACATTCACGAACCACATGATGAAGAAGGTTTGGAAGAAGAGAATCCATGTGATATTTTGCAACCAAGCATCGTAGATGACCAAGTTCAATCCGGTCACTTTGTGGAGGTAGCGGTCTTTGCCGAGAGCAAAGGGTTTAGGACATCCATCTCGGTCGAAAAAGCACCTCATCCTGTGGCGGTCGCTGTCTACCAATGGTATCTAAAGATCCCAACAGGTGAACGGAAGACAATTCTTGGGGGCCCCTTGAACACTTGACCATTGACAACTCTTGACTTCAGTTGTCAGGCGTGGGTAGAGGCTATAGAAGCACCAAGCGAGATCGCTCTTTGTCGCGAATCATCGGTCTTGGATTGCGGCACCTGGTGTCCAAGAATCCGCTGCCTTGCCGCCATTGAGCACCCGTAGGTCCTCAATGGTCCACGTCCATCCTCGTTTGCCAAGTATCCACTGGGCCTATTCCGGTTAATGGGGGGGAGGGGGTGGGGGGGGGGGGGGCTCTAGCCATCTAGCCACCTAGCCGCCCAGCCACCCAGCCACCTAGCTAGCCGCCCAGCCACCCAACCACCTAGCCACCTAGCCACCATATTGTGTTGGGCCTTGCATTTTGCCTGCTCTCAAGATCACATGACGATGATGATGTGTCCAACACAAAGATTTTTTTCAACAGAAAACTTTTTGTTCAACACAACAATTTCGTGTTGAAACATTTTTTTCAACACAGCAATTTTTGTGTTCAAAAATTTTGTGTTGAAAATTTTTGTGTGGAAAAAATTTTTGTGGTGAAAAAATTTTTTGTGTTGAAAAAATTCTTTTGTGTTGAAGTATGCCACATTGTGTGTCTTCAGCTGCACATGAAGTTGACCATGGGAGGGAGGAGGCGTCATTTTGCACTTCAAAAGAGGCCACACAACCTAGTTGCCCCAAATCCACTGGCATACATAGCCACAAGTCAAAAGGGGATGGCTTGCACCCCTAGGGACCCCAGGTGTGGCCGTTTTTTCTTCATTTTCCTTGATTTTGGCCATACTCCCTCCCCCCAGCCGTTTTTGGCCAGCCGCGGCCAGCCAAGGGGGGGGGGAGGGGGGGGGCGGGGGGGAGGGGGGTCAACCAACCCAGCCGTGGCTAGCCGCGGCTTGGAACACCCCCACTACACCTTTGTGTGCATGTGTGGTGTATTTATGTGTGAGACTCTCGTCTCACAAGCATTTGGGGCCAATTTGGCAAAGTCATATTCCTTTGGCTATATGATATAACTTACAGCCTTGTTGCTCCCCTTGTTGAACACCGTCGCCAAAAAAATCAATTTTTCGAGGATGGAAAGCTGTCCAGGGGGGGAAAGGGGGGGGGTCTACTCCTCTTGCCGGTCCTCCGACCGGCTGGTAAAAGCCATGTATTGCTTTGTGTTCACATGCCACACACCAAATACTATGTTGAGGAACAATTATTTTTGAAGAGCATATATCGCAAATTGTTTGTGTCATCTACTTGCAGTGCTATTATGGTGTTTTTTTGTTTAGGGTTTTGACCATGCCAGCTGCTCATAATTTATCCAGCTCAACAATTTCACCCGGTGCATGTGGCTACGAACGGTACATGGATTGCCAACCCACGAGATTTACCCACATAGTTTACACAATTTACCCACTTACCCGCAAATGTACCCGCGCGGGTACATTTGCGGGTAAGTGGGTAAATTGCCTGTTTTGCCCTGTTACCCACTTACCCGCAAATGTACCCGCGCGGGTACATTTGTGGGTAAGACGGCACAAAAAACCCACCGTCTAGAAACCTTGCAAAATGGCAAAACGAAGAAGAAAAAATGTCGGCATCGTGTTCAGCACCATCAAAAACCCCTACTTCACTTTCGAACTCATGAAAACCCACAAAAAAAATTTTCGCGGGTAAAAACACACATGTACCCATGCCTGTAGCCAAAGGAATATGTAACAATTGAACTACACCTACAAGATGCCAAGGACGGCTCAGTTTTGTTGCCCAGCAATATACCAGGCCAGAGCTCACTGTGATGCATGATATTATGCTGATGCTACATGTGTGTATGTTACCATTGCCCCGTATGCTTTTGTCTCGACAAAACTTTTTGGGGCGGTAGTGCATATGAATTCCCGGCCCTTTTTTGGCGTGCCGAATGCATTGCAAAAGGCCGTTTTGTGCCATTCATGCAATTTAGGGGGGTTTTGGTACTTCCCGACTTGCAACCCCCATGTGCAACCCCACGCTCTAGGAATCGGAACGCACGCAACGTACGAACGAGTACAAACGTGGCAGGGCTCGTTTGTAGGGTCCACTGAAAGGGGGTTCCAAGGGGGGCTCCAACGGGGGTTCCATGAGGGGTTCTAGCAACCAATTTGTTGCACATTTGTCACAAAAATCCATGGAAAAGGCTATCACCAAATTTTTGGCAACCATCCCGTTCCTCCAACCATAAATGGCCATCAACGCGAAGGCGCGATCAGAGCGGCGGTGGCACGTGCAGACCCTCATGGTAGCACGTTTGGTTGATCCAGATGCAGTTGTGATTGATGGGGGGCGGCGCAAAGATGAAGGCCTCATGTGGTGCGCGCCATTGAGCCTGTGGGCGATGGGCAAGATAGTGAAGCTATCAATACGCCAAATGTTGGCCACCCCCGCGGCTACACACATCGCGATCTTGCTGAAGCGCGCACAACGTTGACACTATTCTCCACCACAACCTACGCTATCAATGGGCCCAACATGCCTAAGCAGTGGTGCGCAGCGATAACCAATTTCAAGGAACCCGTTTTAACGCAGTTGAAGATGGCTCACACCAAGGGGCAACTTACAATTTAGTCTCAGAAGATTTGATTTTTAATATGTCGTGATGCAACGCCACTCTTGCACACATTGGTGATTAAGATTGATGTTTTTGTAAGCTGGGCATCAAGGTGTTCTGTTGCAGGGGACATACAAAAATCGGTAATTTGGACCTGCATGGACGATTGTGATGACGTTGCATGGCTCCAGGCTTTGGATGAAGATGCCGGGTTGAATGCCCAAGTTGACCATCTCCAGAATAGTTGTACATTCCATGTGGACAATCAGTCAAAAAGCTCCGTCCACTGGGGACGGGAAACTGATGATGGTGACTAATAGGGGGGATGGGGGGGGGAGTGTTGGTGGGGATCTGGGTTGGTTCCAATAGAAGACATGACATTGCAGTGTGCAGCCCGCACATGTCCAACCATGATGACCGAACAATGGTAGTTGTGCGCGTGTGGCTATGTCTGACGCAAGCACCGAAACATGCGGGGGGGTTTCCATTTTGCAATTGCCAAGGGATCTATACGACTCCTGGACCGAATCGATACTGCCACAGGCAAGCATTTTCGCACCTACACATTACAGGAGGTAACAGATTTTGTGAACTGGGACTTGCACCACAACATGCTATTTGCGGTGTGGGGTGTTGTCCTTGAACAAGGCAAGCGGGGGGTCCCAATATGAGCGCACAGTTGATGTGCATTTGGGCCCTAATCCAAGAGCATGCCTTTTTCGAGGATCGAGCAAAGGAACTACTGACCAAAAATGTCCGAACCATGTGGCCGAAACACTGGACCATGCCAGAGATAAAGCCAGGCCCAACACTCACTTTCCCCGACCCAGCTTGGGTACCGCGTGACCCTAAACTGCTACATGCACATGGCATGACTGGTTGGTTTGCACCCACATGCAGGACGTTGTTCACTGTAACAATTGACAGTGTGCACGTGCCTTTTATAGCGATGGGCCTCTGGGACTCACACCCAGAGGGCAGAACAGGACACATCATTGCACGCAGCCCACGATCACAGCACATGTTCCTGAGAAAATACTTCCTCCGGATCGACATTTTGTGTTGTCAGCTCTCAGAGAATGCATAGCAGTGCGCGCCCAGTACGGACACACAAGTGCTACAGATCAGGTACATGGACAACGCACACTTAACCCTGTGCAACGTGCCAACACATACACACAAGCAGGTGCTAAAATTCGTCGAAATCTTGCACCAGACTGTGTATAATATCAAAATGAAGTGGGAAACCACGGGAGTACACACCGATTGGTGTGATGCCCGCCTGTCTAGCCTACCCCGGCCTAACCTGACAGTGAAGGGGGTGCCCTGCACCCCCTGCAGCACACCAGCCACATCTCTGTGGGATCGGTGGCCAGACCGCTGGTCACCAAACTGCCCCACTGTGCTGGGCTCCATGATCCCAGCACTCACAGGGAAGAGTATGACCCTGGCAGGGGACAGGCATGCAATCAGTTGCAATGTGCGCACTATTGTGCAGGGCTGTGGATACAAACACTACCAATGGAAATGGTGGTGGCAGCACATCCGTGTACGATTTAAGAGCAGAGGCCTTGTAGATTTGATTCCACTGTCCAAAGTCAAGGAATGGTACACGCAAGGGCGCACGTGGGCAGGATAGAGGAGGGCAACGCACCACAGTGTAGAAACCAATGAATGTGCATTTCAAAACTCTGAGCCTGAGGCGAAAATCAAGTGAACAAAACCCACGCTGTGAATTCTCATAGCCTGCTTGTCACACAGATTCTGATGTCCTATTGACACTGTTGAGCCCTTGCTCTTTTGCTTTGCATTGTGCACACATGTGTGGATACACCATACTGAGTATGCAAGACATGCCGCACTGTGCATGTACATGTACCTGGGTGGGTGAGCTGGTATCCCGAATGTGCCCGGTTGTATGTATAGGTTTGATTGAGTAGAGCTGATCAAAAATGTATTTAGTGCAAAAAATAGACACTCAAAAACACTCAGTTTGCTTGCTTGCACCGGATTTGTGGGGAGGTACACACAATTGAGAAGAGTCGGCAAGCGAAGGCACTACAGCCAGAAACTAGCAAAGCCTGCCACACAAAAGCCTGGCATCAGTGAAAGCAGGGTCTTCGGTTTTCGCCAATACTCTTGTGGCTCCAGTGCTGCCTTTGCTTCGGCGCCTTACCCTATCAAAAAACTTCATGGCAAGGCACATCAGGGATGCCCAACACAAAACCTGCCAAGGTGCAGCCAGCGAGTCCAAAGGGCTCAACATAGCTCAACTTTGGCTTTCACTAATTCTGGACCTGTTGTGATGTATGCATTCACCAATGCAGCCCGTGTGATGGTGTTTCATGTTTTCAGTAAATCGCAAAGCAGAGGAGCAAACCCATCATCTGCGCAGTGAGGCAACAAAATGAGAAATTTGTTCAGGATGTCTCGAGTGATGCCCCAAAGGCCCTTCCCTCCCTCATCCTTGCTTGATGAGATAACTGGGGGTCAGGGTATCAGGAGGCTACATTTGGTGGCATTCAGGGAGCAGTGGAAAAATGATACCTTTCATGAGGATTGCCAGCCATGGCCTGGTTATTGCATCAATGGGCTGCACAAGTGCGCAAGAAATGCAACATCGGACCAGTATCAACACATGTGCGTAACATCCATGCACACTGCCTGTACACAGGAACATGTTCTCTCACTTCAAGGCCAAAGTTACCTGATGCACGGTCGTGTCATGCATATGGCCGGCAGCCCACTCAAGACAGGTTCCAATAACAGCAAGAGGTGGGCAGCCTGTTGGGCTACCGAACAGCGGGGTGAAATTATTTTGTGTGAGAGTGGGATAATTGTCCCGCTACTCACAAGTGCTGCTTCCGCCCCTTGGCGTCCCTCCCATGCTGGCGCCGGCATGCTCCACACAAAGTTTTTCCCAAGACAGTGAAGTTTGGAGGGTGCTCACCACCCCTGGTCTGGGAAATGTAACACAGGGCCAGGGGTTCTGGGTCACCAAGTGTTACCCATCAGTGGTGCGCACCATGTATAGGCATACTGCCAGTTGTTTCATGGATTCACCGCCCATGCTATGTGCAATGGGGTTCCTCCTATCAAGGCCTGCTGCGGCGCCTAGGCAGTGCCAGGGGGTTGGGGAGGGGGGGGGGGCTGGAGAGGAATGGAGCACATGGGGGAAGTTAGCAGGCGCATCCTGGGTCAAGGTGATAGTGTCGGGTTGGGTTGGGGTTTAACGTTTTGCAGTGGTCGGCAAATATTGGTCTGCTCTCCTTCATTAGCCCCACAGGACCCCTCTCAAGACTAGGAGGACTGCTGCCAACCTGCCTGACCCTGCAATGATGCAAATTGAACCCATCACCTCGGCACCAGTCTCATCTTACACCACCCATTTCCAACCTGAAACCGGGCCTGTTGGTAATCAAATCAAGCGATCTGGTTTTGTGGAACCAAAGGCCATTGCACAGAAAGCACCATGCTCTGTACGTATCTGCACTTTAGACCTCTGCTATTCCAGCATGTGAACTGGAAACATGCTGCATGTCCCTCATGACGGCGTGTGGCGTGAAAGCACCAAGATATTTTCGCAACATGGGATGTACTACTCGACAGCCGCAACAGTCGAGTCCGCAGGGTGCAGTGTCCAGCCCTGGAATTTCCAGCGGGCATTCTTGTGCTTCTCATGGGCAGTGTGTGCAATCTGGATTCTCGCCGTTTGTGCAAGGTACTGCTGTTATTATGCGGGCTGGCTTTGCGGGCCACACTGGTCAGGCAGATTGGCAACGGTCTGGGAAAGGAACAGGTGGCTCAGACCCTGCTAGAAGCCCCTCAGTTCTGCTTAAGATTGCTGTCCGGATACAGCCACACTCATGGTTTCTTGTGCTGTGCTCCCCTAAGGCACTAGGATGCAACACAATATGCCAAAGAGAACCAAAACAGCGCCACAGAAACTTTGTCAGGTGGCATCCCTGGATAGCATGATCGACAACAACTCAGAAACACCAAATTTGTTTGAGGGGACACGAACTGCAGGGACAGACAGCTTGTCGGACTGTGCATGCACTGCTCAGACGCCGACTGCCAGAACGCATTTCTGGCCCAATAGCCCCACATGCCCGAATTTGCATCATGTGGCCACTGTGGACGGTTTTGAACACCATGCATTGCCTCTGCGACCCTCCTAGATGAGAATGAGAAGGAATGCTGGTCGGCCATTTGCACAACACCTACATTTTCCAACATGTTTTGTCAGGGCATTGCCAGTGCATTGTCGCACATTGTGCACATGCTAGAGTAGGGTCATGTATGCGACCCCCCAGAGCCCTGCACAGGCAAAATGAAGGGCTAGTATTTGTATTTTCGGGTGTCTGAGTTTCAGAATCACAGAAGTGCAAGTATGCAAGGACTAGCACCAGTAATCCATGACAGCTCTGTGGACGGTCCGTAGACAAGCAATTTGTAAATGTGTAAACGGCCCTGTTCCAACTCCCACCAACCCTCCCTCCCCCCTCCCTCCCTCCTGCCCTCCCTCCCACCTGCCTCCACCCATTCCCCTATCCATCGCCTCAAACATAGGAATACTTTTCTTGGGGTTCTGTCAGAGTCCGGCTTGGCAACGCACTTGGCCTCTGGTGCTCAATATCGGCAACCTTATGCCCTGGTGGCCAAAACGATTGGGCTCCCGTCATACAGCCCGCGCCTCCGCACACCTAAATTGCAAAAGAAGCAGCAAATGCCAAATTCAAAGATCGTGAACCCCACTGTTGCCGATGAACAGATCTTGAATCGTGCCTCGGCGATACTCAGCCTGCCTCCAGTGCCCTCTGTGCAGGCTCAGGTGCAGGAGAAGAGGTCTCTATGTTGTGCAATCTTGTGTTCTGCTTTGGTGCATGCTCATGTGTGGTGCTGTCTCATGTTGGTGTGTGGTGTGGTGTGGTGTGGTGTGGTGTGGTGTGGTGTGGTGTGGTGTGGTGTGGTGTGGTGTGGTGTGGTGTGGTGTGGTGTGTTGTGGTGTGGTGTGCCAAAGGCGCTGTTACCAAAGGGCAAAAGGCCGGGATGTCTACCCACGGGTACAGGTAAACGGGCTGGGCTGTGTGTGTTGTGTGCGCGCTGTGCGTAAGTGTGTAGGCCTCGGCAGGGGGAGGGGGAGTCGGGGAGACCTGGTGAGCTCGCCTCTGGCGACCGCGCTTATTCCAGGAGCTCTCGCTGCACCCCTTCCCTTTCTGCTTGCTGGTGCAGGCGTAGCTCCTGCAACGCCCACGCCATTGTGCTGCCCGGGCCCAGGCGGGCCTTCAGCAGTGTGGCACGCGCCTTGGCGTGGGCGTACCAGATCCGTATGGACTCCTCCACGACGTGACGGAGGAACTCCGTGCCCAGCGAGTGGGGCCCTGTACACTCCAGGTGGGCCAGCTGCATGGAGGGGGTCCGCAGGGCTGCCGCCCACTGCTCCAGCACAGTCGGTTCCCACAGCTGGTGTCGCACTGGGGCCGCCCGTGGCCCCACCTTCTGGTCGAGCCACGCTGCGAGGCGCCGGCGGGCAGGCCCCCACTCGTGCGATTGAGCCGAGCAGGCCCACAGGTGGGGCGCCGTCTCGGGCTGTGTCCCGCACAGGAGGCACGTTGTATCCAGCACCGTGCCCCGGTGGGAGGAACGGTGGGCTAGGACGGTCATGGTCGGGACGTTGTCCATGCGATGCGCCGTGATGTGGCGCTGCTGGTCGTGGTCGAACCAGTCCAGGGGGAGGCCCCCCCCTGGCATGAAATTTACCCCCCAGCGGGCCTCGTAGATGGCTTGCGCCGGTATGGAGGCCCGGTCCTGCAACCAGTCACTCAGCGCCGTCGGGGAGAGCTGGCACTGGTCGCGGAAGGGCACTGGGGGGATAAATGAGTAGGGGCGCCTGAGGAGCCACGTAAGGTCCACCTCCGGCGGCTCCCGTGTCGCTGCGTCCACACGGACGTTGAGGTCCGTGATCCAGTGCGATGGTGTGGTCACCACATTGATGGCAGACCTCGGGGAGAGGCGCTGCCCCCCCAGGACAGTGGCGTAGAGGTGGTGGATGCCATCTCCGCAGTGCCCTCCTTCCTGGTACGTGCGGAGGGCCCCCACTGCTGCCTCCGAGTCTGGCACCAGCCAGTAAACCCCCTGCTGTGTCGCCAGCCGGCGGGCATACGAGAGGAGGGCCATCGCCTCCCCCTCCTGGGAGGTGCCCACTCCTGAGGCCACCTGGGCCTGATACTCCCCAGGCCCGCTCTGGACGACCCCGGCCATGGCCATACCCGCCTGCGTGGCCCCTGCATCCACCGCCACGACACTGCCTCGGAGGGTCGCCAGCGCAGGCAGGTCATGGAACCAGACGCCCGGGCGAGTCTCTGGGGCCAACACTCGCGGGGGGTCGGTCGCCCGGCCGTGGGGCGCCAGGAGGGCCATGTCCCCATGGTGCTCCCTGAGGTGGGTGCGCAGGGCCTGGTGTAGCTCCGCTGGCACTGTCCCCACCGTATCGAGGGAGTAATAGAGGGGCCCCTTGTGCGGGTGCCCCGGGCATTTGTGCGCCACGCACTCCGCTGGATATTGGAAGCGCGCCACCGCCGCCGGGGCTATGGCGATCCACGGAAACGGCGGCAGCGTCGAGGTGACCGTCACGAGAGGGGCCTGCGATGTGCTGGCCCAGTTCCAGTAGGCGGCAGTCGGGGGGGCTGTCGTCCACACGACGGTGGGCGCCCTGACCCCAGTGCGCTGGAGCTGGGCCAGGGACTCCTGCCGGTGGTCGCCCCACAGCTGGGCGTGCAGTGGCGCATCCACCTGCACTTGGATATCCAGGAGGGCCACCAGGAGGCGGTGGAGCCTGGTGTCGCTGGGCAGGGTGCCCGGGGGCTGCTGGCACACCCGGGGATCTGGCGCCCAGCCCGCGGTCTCCATGGTGTCCTGCAGGGCCGCGGTCATCCGGAGGGGCTGCCCCCTATGGTATATCGTCTCCATTCGGGTGGTTTTGGCCGCCCGGCCCCCCACTATGACTTCCGCCTGATAGGTGGGCACGGCCCTCGGGATCCAGTCCTTGGGCGCCGCTTGCCATCGCGGCGTGGGTTCCCTCAGGAGCGGGACCAGTACCGCAGCGTGGCGGGCCAGCCACGCTCGTAGCCCGGGATCCCCTTGCGGGCTGGCGCTCGTCTCTTCAGGGCCCGCTCCGGCAGCACCTGGTGATTCTCTGTGTAGAGGTCGCCGAGGTGATGGTAGCCCAGGGCCTGCACCGTTTCGTACACCGTCGGGGGGACGACCACCTGCGCGACGGCGCCATACTGAGTCGTGTACACCTCCACCCGGGGGGCAGGGGCCGCCGCCGCCGCCGATCGCGGCCCACCGGGACCGCGGACCAGGATGGGGGTGGTCCCTGAGCACTGGCCTGGCATCCACATGGGCATGGCCACCTCATCCACGACCCGCTGCAGCGTGGCTATGAGGTGGGGGCACTTGGGGTGATGCGTGTACTGCCCCGGGGTAAGCACCGCCGGGCAGCCCCCCCTGAGCGCCTGGTGCGTTTGCAGGGAGTAGGCCTGGGAGTCCCGGAACTCCTGCTTGGCCCAGGCCCCCTGCCGAACCCACTCTCGAACCACCGCCGCCTGCCACGAGTGCTCTGACCGAGTGAGACCCTGGCACCCATGCTCCCAGGGTCCCCAGAGCGCGTCGGTATGAGCGTGGCGGGAGATGCCTGTCACGTGCTTGTATGCTCGCACCATGAGGGCATCGTTTGCCGCGTGTACCTTGGCCGTGGGGCGGTACACGCTGGCCAGGGGGGGTTCTGCTTTGGTGCATGCTCATGTGTGGTGCTGTCTCATGTTGGTGTGTGGTGTGGTGTGGTGTGGTGTGGTGTGGTGTGGTGTGGTGTGGTGTGGTGTGTTGTGGTGTGGTGTGGTGTGGTGTGGTGTGGTGTGGTGTGGTGTGGTGTGGTGTGGTGTGGTGTGGTGTGGTGTGGTGTGGTGTGGTGTGGTGTGGTGTGGTGTGGTGTGGTGTGCCGAAGGCGCTGTTCCCAAATGGCAATGGCCGGGATGCCTTGCATACAGATAATGCCAAACGGGAGGGCTTTGTGTATAAACGCGTGCTGTGTGTGGTGCGTTGCGCACCTGTGACCGGGCAAGAGCCGTCCCCGTGTGCAGCGGTCTTAGTTTATGGCCGCCCTTGGGACTCCCCGTCGCTCCGCCTGCTGGTGCAATTGAAGGTCCCGCAATGCCCACGCCATGTTGCCCCTTGGCCCCGAGCGGGCCTTGATGGGGCCCGCTCGAGCCCTGGCATGGGCCAGCCAGACCTTCTGTGACTCCGACAACACCTGTCGGACTTTGCCCCCATATTGTGTGGTCCTGCCAGCCCCATATGTGCCGCCCGAAGGGACAGCGTTGCGATGGCTGATGGCCACTGCTTGAGGATCGCGGAGTCCCATAGCTGGCTTTGCACTTGCAAAGTCCCATAACTGGCTGTGCACTTGCATGTAGGTGCTGAGCCACGTGTGCAAGTGCTGTTGGGCCGGGCACCATTCATGGGATTGCACCGTGCACTCCCACAGGTACAGGCTGCTTCTAGGCTGCTGCCGCACAACAGGCACCGCGTGCACAGCCGTACGTTTCTATTCTTGGAGTGCTCCACTAACACCATCATGGTGGGGAGGTTGCGCATCTCATGGGCCACCAAGTGCCGTGTTGGCCACTAGTGAATGAGTCCAAGGCAAGGCTGAGGCCCGGCTTGTACTTAGGTCCCCATCGATTTTCATAGTGCACCCGAGCGGGGCTCCACTGCACCCGAGCGGGGCTCCACTATGGCACCCCGGTGCGGGCCCGAGTGCAAGCCATGCACGGGCAGCCCTGCACCACCAGCTGCCCCATCAAGTGCCGTAGGATCCTCGCTCGCCCTACAACAGAACCAAGCGTGCCCCGAAGAAAAACCCTCCGTAAGCCCCGACCCAGTGGGGCGTGGAGGCACAATGGGCCTCCATAAGGGCTCGCCGGGGGCTAGCACCCAAACAACCCTAGGCCTTATGGCCTGGCGCTAGCATGGACTGTGGTTCCCATTGAGTGTGTAGGTGCACAACCCCCGAAAGACCTTCGTTGCAGCGGATGCCCAGGGAGGGGGGGGGGGGCAGCCAACGGAGGAGCATACCCTCCTCCGTGTGCAGTGGTTCCCCGCAGTGGACACTCCAGCACCTCGTAGACCGCTTCATGTGGCTAGAGGGAGTGGTGGGCATAGCCCAGGCCCACTCTTCGGGTGAGGAACACGGGTACCTCACCTTCCAAACTTACCGCCAGGAGGTCGCCGCGTCCACCGTGGTGAATGCGGCTCTGGGAACCCTCGCCCCTGCCCTAGGCAAATGCCGGCGTTAGTCCACTGCGTCCACCACACGGTGGTGTGCCCCATCATGGTATATGGACACAGTAGTAACCCCCCTTGGAGGGAGGCCATCGGCGGGGGCACCGCACCCCCCACCCCCGCCAGCCAGGAAGAGCCCGCTGACGGCGGACCACATCCGGTGCCTCATCGCTAAGGCCACCCGGAGGTCATTACCGGGAGTGGCCCCGTGGAAAGAGCCTGCCTGCGTAGACGGGCTCGTAGCGAAGTTGCCCCTCCCCAACAGCTTCCAGACGCCCCCCGCCCGGAGCCGCGTGCCGGCAACATCCCCGGCCCCGGCGCCGTTGTGCGATCTTGTTGGAAGGGTTGCTGCGCCGGTTACGTGGTAGCCTGGGGCAGTGTGGGATGCTCCACCACACGGCGGCGGTCCAGGCCAGCCAGTTGGCCCCTTAGGTACGCCACCTCCAGGTCCCGCTGATTGGGTTGTGGTGCCGGTGGGGGCGGTGGGGGTAGCCTATACCGCGGCTCAGTGAGGTAGTAGGCCGGGTATGCCAGCTACGCGGGGGGCTCTTGTAGCGGCTGGTTGGGGGTACAAGGGGTGTGTCCTGGGGCGCTGGTCCCGGGTACCCTGGGGTTCCCAGAGGACGCGGTGTAGGGGGCCTACCGGCACTACAGGGTGTGCTGCATATGGGATCGTTGGTTCGGTGGGGAACGTGTTGTGTCCTTGGGATGAAGAAAAGGGACCATTGTGTTGGTGCCGTTCGCACAAGCATCGTGCTCCCTTCAACTAGACCGCCCAGTGCTGAGGTCGTGGCTCCAACTCCAGCACTAGCGGGGGGGGGCTTCGGCTGCCGACCTTAGGTATCCGCAAGTCGGCGCACATTCCACGGGGGGGCTTCACGTTACACTGCCACCGCAAGACGGGATGATGCCGGCGGCGGGGGATTGTTGGCCCCAAAGGCACAGGGTCTTTGAGCGCCGGTGTGTGTGTGGGGGGGGGGGGGGGGCAATAGCCCCCGAGAGGCGCGGGGTTGTCGGGTTGGAGGGAGGGGGCTTTATTGCCCGTGGTCGCAGCTACCGGCGTGCCGACGGGGGAGGGAGCCCCCAAATAGCGCAAGGTCATTGGCCCGGGGGACGGGGCGTCCCGCTCAGCCGATAATCACACCCTATGGAGTGCCAGCGGGGGACCACTGCCCTTGGCCTAGTGGGGGATGGTAGCCCCCAAGAGGCGTGGGGTTACTGGCCAAGGGGACGTAGGGTCCCACCATGCCGGCTGCTGCAGCCGGTCGGGCGCTGGCGGGGGATGATACCTCCCACAAGGAGCGGGATCAAGGGCAGGGGGGACCGAGTGTCCAGTTGCATCGGTGGTTGCAGCTTCTAGGGCATGTGTGGGGAGGGGGGGCATCCGGATATCACCCCAATGCAGTGGGACCACGGTTCAGGGGGACAATGTTCCCCCCGCCGCGCCGGTAGTCTCCACTTAATTTTGGGGTGTCTGCGGGGGGGGGAGGGGGCAGACCCCGAAAGGCACGCGTTCTTGGGTTGGGGGGGACAAGCCGTCGCACTAGGCCGGTCGTCGTAGCCGAGGCAGCACCCACGGGGTTATGGACCCACTTTAAAGTTAGGAGAGATAGATCAAAAGCATACCGTCAACCAACCGAGCAAAGCAGGATGCAGCCAAGAATCGAGCCTAGGAGGGTTGGCATTGCCACAACAGATGCAAATGGACTAGTTGAGCTCGTGGGAGCAAGGAGAGATAAGCATGCTCACCCGGTGACAGAACGGCTCGGTTGTCCATTGGGGACGGGATGGCATGGAAGGTACCAAATGTGTTGATGTATAGGATGCACAAATTGTCAGACAAAAGAGGTGACACGCCGCATGCGGCTCAAAAGCAAATAGACGAAAAGAGTACTTTCACTTGTCGGAGCAGAAGCATCGGGCAGAGGCAACACCTTGGACTAAAACAAAGATTGCCACATAGTCACTACACGTAAATGCACTCCCCACTTCACACATCTTGCCATGACAACTTGCTCATAAAGGTGAAGGAACAGGTGTTTTGGGGACAGCGGGATGTCCAAAGCCAAGTGGACGAAAGATCTCACATGAGATTGCAACATTTCCACAAAGGTCATGGGAATGTGGGCAACAAGGGTGGCCCATAATAGGCATTTGAAGGGGGTGAGATGGTATGGTGCCTTCCCCTGGGTGTCCCGGGCCGATATGACCTTAAAAGCCAACCCCGATACGTATGGTAATAGCAGCACCATCCCGTGGCCACCAACACCACCATTACCACGTCTCGCAATGCACTGCTAGAACACATGTACATGGGCCACTCGATGCCAGCCCACCACCAGACTTAGGAAGTTATCAAAACAATCTAGACCACCAGTAGTGCCGGTGTAGTGCGGCATTGCTTGGCATAGCACTAATAGCAAGCACACAAACCCTGTTGACACCAGAGCCCAGCTCCGCCTTGCACCCGCTAGGCTCAAGAGGCCACTTTGGGGAACGTGTGCCAAATTGATGGGCATGACCATTGACCTCATTGCTACTATGAAGTACCGCGCTACACTTGTGGCCTAGCACAACTCTAGTGTATTGGATGCACCAACCACTGTAAATGAGGTAATAGTGCGAGGTATTGTTGCAACTGCAGCAAAGATGGTACTCTCTAATGTTTAGCCTGAACGAATGCCATTTCATGGTTGTCATCCATGAGCCACACACACCAATTGCTGGTGTTGGCAGCAGTGTGGGCGTGCTGCAAGAAATGGCCCCTCACATTATCGAGCCCTATGCGGTGAATCAATGGTGCTTGTGTGACACAGTTTGCCCTCAGCCCTGTGGCCATGGCTGCTACTTGTGGCCATGTGTCATCTTGGCACTAAGTGTCCCAGTGGAGGGTACCTGAGGAACTGCCTGTAACGTGTGCATTATTAACATGTAATGGATTGCCGCAGATGATTGGTATATTGTTACACTCTCAGGGTTGGTTTATTTTGTTGAATTATTTTGTGTTTGCGTTTGTTGTCTGTGTGTATAGGAGCGAAGGGGCCTTTTGCCGTTGATTGCAAAGGGGTTGTTGAAAGGCGTTGCATGTTGGCCAATGGGTCGCCAATGCATACATGCATTTTTTTTGTATTTGCACCATGTGTGTAGCCTATTGCTAGGCTACAACCCATCGAGCTATGTTTCGAATTGGCATGGGGCAGGGGCCGTGACTGGTGCTGCCGGGGCTGTTGGTGTTGCTGTGTCGTCTTGATTTCCGCAACTGCGGCTGCTATTGCTGCATGCTGTCGCCATAGTTTTAGCTTCTCTTGCTATGTCTTCAGGAATAGTGCCCAGTTCCATGACTTTTTGTGCCTTTCCCTGCCCCCCCCCCCCATCCCCAGCTCTTTCGCATCCCTTCCTCCTTTCCTTCCTCTCCCTCTGTGTGTGCAGAAGGACCACTAACAGGACGAATGCTAAGGCAGCCAAGTCTACCCCCAAACGCAAGGCCAAGGCGACAAAGGTATGTGGATCGTCACTGTTCAGCATTCGGTTCGGGATTTGTGTCAATGAGGCATTCGGTTTGACACATTCTTTCCAAGCCGAATTGGGGCATTTGCTGTACACCATTTGGCACATCTTGCATCTGATTCATGTTGTCAGGCTCTGCAGGGATTCTGTGTTTCCCGCTTGGAATATTACGGTTGTCAATGCTTTCAGGAGATGTGTCGGACAGTCAGTGGAGTGCGTGCTGTGATGTTCCTACACTTACCCTTAGATGGTTTATTGCCACACTGTTCTGAGATTTCCCCTAGAGGGTGCAACACAGTAATGTTCCTAGATTGAGAGGATGGAGTGCCATAATATTCCAAGGCTTCCCCTGAGAGGACTTAGGGAGACAACGTTGCAGGATTTCTCCCACGAGGATTGGGTGCCATATTGACCCAAGACTTCATCTAAGCAGATTAAGTGATGCCTCTGTTCCAAGACGTTCTCTTAGAGGCTTAAGAGGCTTCTCTTAGTGCCAAGATCTTTTCAGACCTCCCTAGAGAGGATTGAGTGCTGCAATGTTTGAACATGCTTTGCGAGGCTTGAGTGCTGTGATGTTCCAAAACCTCCTTTGGGAGGACTGAGTGTCTTCCAGGTTGTCCCCTGAGAGTATTGAGTGCCCTGATGTTCCAGAGGATTGGGTGCAGTGTTGCAAGCCCTTTTTTGCGATCATTCAGTGCCATACTGTTTCAAGGCTTCCTTTGATGGGATTGGGGGATATGATATACCAACACTTCCATGTGCAATTGAATGGCACAACATTTTAAGATTTGGGCTGAGTGCTCCGGGTACTGTCATGTTGCAGGATTCTTCCCAAGGGGATGGACAGGGCGGTCCTTAAGGGACCAGAATTTTTTTTTTTAGCTAAGGACCGCCCTTAAGGACCGCCCCAAGGGACCACCAACCGCCAACCGCCAACTCCCATCAACCGCCAACCGCCACCAACCGCCAACCACCAACCGCCACCAACCACCAGCCACCAACCGCCGCCAACCGCCAGCGGCGACCAACCGCCAACTGCCAACCACTGCCAACCGCCACCAACCACCAATCACCAACCACCAACCGCCGCCAACCACCACCAACCGCCACCAACCGCCAGTTGCCAACTGCCAACCGCCAACCGCCGCCAACCGCCAATCGCCAACCGCCACCAACCATGGTTGAGCACATGGAGTGCCCTCAGGCTTTTTTGGGAAAACTGGTTCCGGAACACTTTTTTTTCTTCCCGTTAAGGACCGCCCTGGGGATGGATGGTCTTAATCTTCCACACCCTTACTTTGCCCACCCGCTTGTCCATCTACTTCCTCTGGATCTTTCCTCACAGAAGAACGTTTCCTCGGACACCTTAACCCTCGGTGCCAAGAAGTCCAACCCCAAGCCTCAACAAAAGGGTGTGTTGAGGTTGAGTTGGTCTTGCTGGTGTTGTGTGCCGTGGCACGGCTGTGCTGCTGTCGTGAGTGCTGTGGTACGGGGTGGTGCACTGTGGTGTTTGTGGCGCCGCATTGTACCATGGTTGTTGTGGCTTTGGGTTTGTGGTGTTTTATGGTATGTTCCGATGTGTTGTCCCGGGTTCTCCGGTTCCGTCACCAGGCCCCCATCAGCCCCCAAAGCCGTGTGCATGTGTCAAGGTCTGTAAGTTTCATAGTTTCCAATCGGTCAAAGCGAATAGGTCAGTCATTGGGTCAGTGATGTGGGGTACACATTTTCTGATTTTTTTTGAGTCTATTGTGGTCTATGCCCCCTTCGGGAGGCGTGGCTGATTACCAGGAGGAGAGCAGTCATTGACAGGCCATTGCTTACAGAACCCCCCCGGGGGGGGGGGAGGGGGCTTTGGTCCCTAGCCAGCCCTGGCTGACCCCCCCATCCACCCGGGCATCCCCCTCGCGGGGGGCGGGGGGTTCCGCCAAAGGCATCCCCATGAATCCCCAAACCCATGTTGGCTGTAGTTCGGGTGAAGTTTGCCACGCCACCCAAGACCAAAAAAAATGACCCCCCCCCCCCAGGGCTTTGCTTGAAGGGGAGGGGGGGGGGGGGCATCGGGGCAGTCCCAGAGCGGTTGCAGAGTGGTCGCAGGGGATGTGAAAGCGGTTGGGGGGTGGGCGGTTACTGGCGGTTGGAAATGCGGTTGGGGCTGGTGTTGGGGTATGGGAATGCCTTTGGGGTAGAGTCAGGGCAGTGGGGAGGGGGGAGGGGGGTTAGCCCCCCCCCCCCCCCTCAAGCGATTCCCTCCCCCCCCCGAGGGGGGTATTATGGGGACAAAACGCGGCGAATCCACCCCCTCGCCTCTTGACCTCCCTCTCCGGGATCCCGGCTAAGCAATGGCCTGGTCATCGGCAGCAAAGGCACAGCACCCCCTCTCCTCGGACGACCACGTGTCGGCACGCAAGACTTGTCCGGGCAAGGCGAGGCACAAGGGACCATGTCGTGATACATGAATTGCAACGTCCCAAATGGAGGTGGCGCTAGCCTGGACTGCAGTTCCCGTTGAGTGTGCAGGTGCACAACCCCCGAAAGACCTTCGTGGGGGGCACCACACAGACCATTCCCAGTCCGGCACAGCACACCGCCAACGGCGCCCCTCCGTGAGTGCGCCGGATGCCCCGGGGGGGGGGGGAGCCAACGGAGGCGCATAAACACACTTAATTTCGCATGCGCGCTGTGACTGCACACATCTAGCTTAGGTGGACCTACTAATTGAATTTTGAACTGAAAAAATGTTGGATGCGACGGGAATGCGCATCACTAGCTATTTTAAGCACGGGCTATTTTAACCTTTGATGTTCAGATGATGAGACTGCTTGATTTCGCATGCGCGTTGAACTCAACAACTTTGTGTGTGTCAACAACTTTGTGTGTGTAGACCTACCTACTGATGTGTTGCACGCAGGCGACGCAGCATACATAGTTCTAGTGATCACTCTCGTCTTCTGCGGGAGGGTACAAAATTGAGGGCCCCCGGATAGGAGCGCTGGTCCATACAACAGTGACTTGTATCTGAAACCCAAAGTGTCGTGGGACGGCCCTGTACACCACCGCATCCTACGAGACCCTATCCCCATAGCCACGCAACAAAGCCTCCCCGTTTTGTCATTTTGATTCGAACATTTGAGTCAACCCAAGACTCATTTTTTTGGAGGCCTTACAAATCGTCCCAGTCGCTACTCTTCGTAGAAGAGCACAGCATTGAGGCAGGGGAGAAGTAGGCTTTCAGCCTTGGAAACACAAGCAAGTCAGGCAGTCATTGGAAATCAAATGACATCACATGGTTCCACGTGTCAAGCAATCCCCTGGTGCGTGCTGTGGCACCATTTTGCTGCTTCAGCTCTTACTGCAATTTTGACCCCTGAACTTTTGTACCCTCCCGCAGAAGACGAGAGTGGTCACTAGAGCTATGTATGCTGCGTTGCCTGCGGGCTCACACATGAGACCTCAACACCCCCCCCCGCCAGGAGCGTATGCGCCTCCGTTGGCTGCCCCCCCCCCCCCCCGGGGCATCCGGCGCACTCACGGAGGGGCGCCGTCGGAGGTGTGCTGCGCCGGACTGGGGGATGGTCTGTGTGGTGCCCCCCACTCAGAGCAGCACCTGTGCACATGCCATCGCGTTGCTCTCGATCGATGTATCGCACACTGTGCCACTGTGCATTTGCGTCCAGCCGCATCGCGACCGGCCCACAAGAAGTTTGCGTGGGACAACATCGACCCGGCGGACATCGGCTTGTTCCTGGAGGGGGCGGAGCAAGACGCGGTGGTGGCCAGGGGCCTCGCGGGCGGGACGCAGGTGTCGTTGATGTTCAAATCAGGGGGTGCCATAAGGACGCTCACCCCCCCCCTCTTTTTTATTTATTTATGGTATCCACTCTCTGATGTTTAGTGGCTACCCACCAACCGCCATCGGTTACACACCAACCGCCATCGGTTACCCACCAACCGCCATCGGTTACCCACCAACCGCCATCGGTTACCCACCGGCCGCCATCGTAGGGCGTATTGGACACTCCGAGTTTTTTTTTTCTTCATTACGGCACCCCCTGGTTCAAATGCGATGCCGATGGCCATATGGCGTTGGCGAGGGCTGACCGGGATTTGTCGTACCTGTCCTCCCTCGACCTGCAGCAGGTGCCATGGACCAGGGCACGGCAAGGCCCATGGCGCATCACTCAGCCCCAGACTTGGCCCTCGTGTCCGTCACGTCGGGCACGACTGGGTCTTACCGAGCAGATTACTGGACACCGCTGGTCCCTAGTGAGCCCGGGATGCGATCGGGGCTTGTCTTACTGAGTGGCACTTGGCACAGGGGAGATTCCTAACAAGATCTGAATTTCCCTGCCGGACACTAGTGGCATGTCTGCCCAGCCCCGTCCCCCCCCCCCCAACTTCAGGGCAGAGGTTGAGGGGCTGTAGCGTATATGATACACCTCCTGTGCCGTCGCGGCTCTGAGCTCAGGTGACTCGGATACATGTGCCGCTGATGAAGGCAGCCAAAGCAAGACATCCCCCGTGTGCCTGCCCGTCAGGCACCCCAAAACCCGACGTCAATGTGAAGTGAATCAGACGGGGTACCCCCCCCCCCAACGGTGCGTTGAAAACCGACGGCGACGATTAGCGCTTCTCGGGGCACAGATCGGCCGACGTTTGGCGTCCAGAATGGACAGGCCGCACTTGACCCTGCCGGCCTGTCATCACGGATCGGTGGGAAATCGCCAAATGGATCGGCGACAACGAACCGACGGGAACCGTCTACGGGGGGAGGGGGGCGGCGAATGAAGATGAAGACGAGGTTTGAAGTGGGCGGATGTGGTCGCCATGGCCCATATGAATACCCTACCTCTGGTGTTTTGGTGCATCACATGCACAGGGGGTTCTGCAGTTCAGTTCTAGACACCAACCCCCCGCAGCGCGGGCGGGGGGTCCGGCAGAGGGGGGGATGTGGGGGGGGTCGAAAATTTTTCTCCATTTCGAGGGGCATTTTTGAATTCCCCATCAGACGTGCCACTAGCGTCCGGAAGGGGCACTGAGTTTCGGTTAGGAATCAGCGCTGTCCCATGTGCCAATCGGTAATATCCGCTGCTGTCGCAACCAAAACTCAGTAGGAACAAGCCGCATCCCCTGTCTAACGCAGTAAGATCCAGCTCCTTCTTATCACGCGTGACCTCGCGGACGCTAGTGCCAAGTCCGATTCCCCATTTCATTCTGAGCATTTTGAATATACACAAGTGGGCCTCCCTCATACGGCCTGTCTCTTTCACTTGCATGGATTCGCTTTGTGGTGCAGTACGGCTTCGGTGAGCCTTTGGGCTGTGTGTGCGACACATGCGGTGCTTGGACCAGTATCATGCTTCTAAGGCAGGCCGGCCCCTCGCGGAGGAGGGGGGGGGGAGCACTGTTCTTTTCGAAGGATGCCATCGAGGGCGCTGTGGGCTAAGATGCACTCGAGGGAGGGGGGCAGCCAGAGGGGGGGGGGACTTGGAGTGGTCCTGCAGATCCTGCGCCCCCCCCCCTCCCCCCCACGGGTAGGCAGCGGTGGGCCAAAGACGAAACGCCTGTGCACCTTGTCTGTGTCAGGCGCAAGCACCGGGTTGTGGGCGGTTACTGTCGGTTACAAATGCCGTTGAAGCTGGCACTTGCCGTCAGGGGGACAGTGGCTGGGCATGGGCTGGGCGCCCTGGAAGGGGGGGGGGGTACCTTCCCCCCTTCCAATGCATCCCTGGGGCAGGGGCAGTGGGGAGGGGAAGGAGGAGCGCAAAGACGGCCCCGACAGCTCCGCTTTGATGGCGGAGGGTTGCGCTGGTGCGCGCCGTGCGGGTCTTGGCCAAGGCACGGGCGGCCGACCGACTTCCGCCGCCGGTCCACTGATGTTTGGGATGGGGTAGGGGGGGGGGGGGGCTCCCCCTGCCGTGGCCCGGGACTGCGGCCCAGACGGCTTGAAGCATGCCGCAGCGCAGCACAGTTTTGTTGGGGACCGTTGGTGCTTTGATCAGGCGGAAGTCGCTTTTTTTTTTTTGGTTTAGGTCGTGTAATTTTTTTTTTGGCGTACGTTGCGTGCGGAAAAAAAAATTGAAAACGCGAAGGCACGCGACCGACGTTTGTTTTTGTTACGCGCCTTCCACCGAAAACAAAGTGCACGCGACTTACGCCTCAAGAAAAAGTTTTGGTCGGGAAAAAAAACGCGACTTACGCTTTTTTCCGCAAGCGACCCACGCTTTTCTCACCTGGTTTTCGTGTACCCACACGGACACACATCGGTTTGTTGCACCGCAATCCGTGGCCGCTGCTCCATCCACGCGCCCCTTCTTGTCTGCCCCCCTCACCACCAAAACTGTCCTTGGTTCCCAAGGAGGAGTACCCCCCCCCCCCCTCCCCCGCCGCCGCCCATGCGCCGCCCCCAAAAAACAAACGAGCCCCTCGCACGCCCCCCCCTGTCGGTACTGCCGCGTTCAACATGTGACGACCATACCGCAGGTTTGGTTGTGGGTAAACTGGCATTGTTTTTCGGCTGCGGAATGCAGTGCTCAGGTGAGTTGGACGGGGAGGGGCACAGAGTTCCTTTTAGTGACCATCCCCAGGAAGGGGGCCCAAACCCCTTGCCAACCCCGCCCGACCCCATCCCCCGCGAACAGATCAGGCCACATTTTTCTGCGGCGCCCACGGCGGCAGTTCTCATTCCACCGCGCCAGTGGCCCCTCAAAACTCAGCGGGGGGGGCGGGGGGGGCTACCTCCCTGACCCCCATCCCCCACCCCCGCAGCCTCCTTTAAATGAAGTCTGGGAGGGTATGGCACAGGGGTGGTCACCGAATAGGCATGGTCCACCGGGCAGCTCTCATGGTGCACGTTTCTCAGGCTGGCGGCGCACAAGACTTCGAGGACATTGACAAATGGGTTGAGATCTATTGCAAGTTCAAGTATTGGAGGGGCGTCATGGAGAGCGTCTCAGCGCAGCTGGGGCATTCACCCTCGCCGCAGGTATGTGCACGCACAACGGAGCATACGGCTGCAGCCGGGCGGTGGCATACTTGCTGGACAGTGATCCCTGGTCACTAACTCATAGCCCAACCCGCCCCAAGGCCTCCCCGGGGTTTGCCCTAATCAGGCCCCAATTGTTGCGGGCGAAAGTTCCTGAATTGTTCAATGCTACAACAAAGCAATCGGTTTGGTGCCAGCAGGAGTACAACAGGAAACCTGCTGTATGAGGGTGGAAGGCACGTGGCCATGCCACACCAGAGCTCGCGGAATAATGGACCCCTGTTTGAGTGTCCTATGCCTGAGACCTGGACCTGTTTGGGCTTGTGATAGGGACAAGTACACATTACGATCATATTTTTTCGTAATATCCGTAAATACCGTGATTTTTCCATAACTTTTGTAATTTCTATCATATTTTGGGTGAAACTCTTTGAACACAAAAGGGCAGGCGGCCCCTCATTTGCCATTGGTATGCGTGGATGGAAAAGGGCAAGTGGTTCTTCAACTACCACTGGTTTCTGCTGCACACAAAAGGGCTGGAAAAGGACGGACTCCACCCCACCTTCTGTCCACATTGCGTGTGTTGTCACAGTCATTTCCCCTGATTGTTGCCTAACTTGCTTTGTTACCAATGGGCAAACAAACAGCCAAGAACAACACCTAGAAGCGAACGGATGACAATGCCCACGGTTGCACCGTGGATCCGAGAGGGCAGCATAGTCCTTTGGTGTGATGGAGATACGCAGTGGTGCAATGTGGTGCAAGTAATCCATCCTAATTTTGCTCTCACGGATAAAATCTGAGAAGCACCAACAAAAGTTCGCCTTGCCACCCGGATTTTGGGGCTTCCAAGGGTACACCACTTACATCGGATGCCGTAGTGGACAGGCCAGCACATAGTTCGGTTGCAACAACCGATCGGACACTGACCCCTCTAAACCAACAAACCAGATGCATTTCGGAACACACTCACCATGATGGACCGGTTGTATATTGGGCCAAAGTCGTTGAAGACTCAATACAATTTTGGGATCAGTACCCTGGTGCCCTTGGTGTATTGGCCGTGGCCTTCTTGGCTCTGGCATCATTGACCATGCCGGCAACAAGTGCCGATGTGGAACGATCGTTTAGCCTGGGCCAGCTTAGCCGACGACTCCAACTGTGGTAGGCTGGGATGCTGTGCAGTGGGCCTCTATGTGAATGGGGGGCGGGGTGTGGAGAAGCGCTTCTAGGCTGAGCCATTGCTGCCCAGAGACCTGCCACAATCAACGTTGGGCAGCACCACGTGCAAATCTTGACCATCGCCAACAACTACGCAAACCATTCCAAGAAAATCACCAAAAAAAGGCAGAAAAGGCAGAGAAGCCAGAAATGAAAGGAAGAAGGGGCCCCATTGGACAGCACATAGGGTAGCATCACCAAAATGGTGAGGATGGGAAGCACGACAACCCTGTTGCTTGCGTAAAGCACCGTTTCACTGTAATTTGCTGCAATTTTCCGTGATTTTGCTTGATTTCCCCCACAATTTCCGTAATCACAAAAATTATAATCTGTACCTGTCCCTGTTGTACAGGTGCCTGCATCGCTGCACATTGCCTCCGCTTGGGCCAGGGTTGTTCTTAATGTGCGGCCTACCCTACGGGGGGGGGTTCACAGAATTTCTGGGTGGGTGGGTTTCCAACCCCCCCCCCCCCCCCCTCCGCCCGTAGGGTAGGCCATTGAGGGACTTTGGGTCAGCACCAAAGGCGCTGATCAAGGCATTTTGCCTGTGGTAAGGCATTTTGCCTATGGTAGTTGGGTGGATGGCTGGGTGGGTGGGTGTCCAATAGCCCCCCCCCCCCCCCCACACCCTGGGGGTTGGACATTTGGGTCTCTGGGTTTGCCAACAATCTGGGTAGGTGGGTCCCTCAAATCACCTCCCCCCCCCCCCCCGCTGTGGTTAGGAAAAACCCTGGCTTGGGCTCCGCTTGTTGGTCTCCAAAGGAATGGGCATTTCTGAGTACGGTGTCGCGCACCCACACCACAAAAAAATTGTACAGGCTCGTAAGACAGCTTTTCATAGAACAGGCAATAAAAGCGCACACAAAAAAGCAGCCATCCCCATTCCTAGGTACATGCGTCCCCAATCCGCATCCACACCCATTCCCACACAGACACAGACACCCATATCCATAACCCCTGCCATATGTACACTACCCCCATATTGCACTCCAATATGCATGCCCCTCCCCACCCCAATCCATCCCCATGCCAGCATGACCATGGCCAAAGCCATTGCTGCATCCACCGCCACACCATTGGCGACGTGTCGGTCCCTTGTACTTGTCTCTACATGCATAACTGCTAGTAATGTTGTGGTTCGGTCGTGGTTTTGTTGGCGTTCCATCTGTGGGTGGTGTAGATATGGATGTCAAGGCAGGAACGCTGGCAGCACTTTTGAACAAACACCAAGAAAGGGTTCCGGGGGCAAGGGCTGAGCCATGGCAATGGCAACGGAGTGCTGTGATGAACGAAATGCGTCGATAATGTGGCAAGAATTCATGAGACAATGGGAACTGCCCTGCGTCCCCCCCTCTTCTCAAAGGCCACAGCTGATGCAAGTTATGCCCCTGATCGTGCATGTGATCTCATTAGGAATGGGCACGGTCGACCAAGGTGGAGCTGGATCAGTATTTGAAGCTAAAAGACCTCGCGGACGCGGCAGTAAGACACATTGTGCAACTGCACAAGCCCTTGGTCGCGTCTATTACAAAGCAGTACCGGTATGTTGGTCCAGTGGTCCGGAACTCAAGGAGACCTGGCGATGCTACGTGCATCGGGGCAAGGCACCGGGCTCAACGTGGGGATTCGGTGCAATGACTAGCCTCACGAGTGGTGACGAGGTAAGAGACGAAGGCAGGGAAAAGGGGGAAGGAACAGCACGGGCGGATCCTGAAGGGGAACGGTTGGAAGATGGAGAGGAGAGAGGGGGTAGTGCTGCCCTGCTCCCTAATGCTGCCGTTTGGTCATCCTTCCCGGAACTAGAGAAAGTAGCAATACTATTGCGAAGGGGAAATGGTAAAATCTGCTGGTATTTTAAGGCTGGATCCAAGATTGAGTATTTGAGAGTTCATGGAAACTACTTGAACTCTGCCTCCCTGTTCCATTGCACTTGAGACCAGCACCCTTGCAGGCAGCAAAGACCCACAACAAATAGTCTGCGGGAGTAAACGGACTCTTGAATGGATTGCGACGCAACACACGTTTGCAGGCATCCCCTGGTCCCTTGCAGGGTGCCGTCACTCGAGTACGAAAGCATACAGAGTGCTGCTTTCACAGGGCTCCTGCATGCCCTTGAGAAATATGAGCCTCAGGGGTACCGTTTTTCTACATATGCCTATCAGTGGATCCGGTTCTACGCGTCGGAAGAGGTATGTGTGTGTGTGTGTGGCACTTGACAGGGTAGCTGCATCAGTAGGGGTCAGGGAGGAATTAGTATACCCTGTACTACATTGCGTCTGCACTGACTCGTGCCGCACATTGCGCTGTTCCCAACAGACCGAAAGACGTCTAGGACAGCTCTGCTGTTCCTGAGGTGTTTTCTTTCAACCGCTTTTCTTGCTTTGTTCTTGTCTTGCGGTTCTCAACGTGTGTGTGTGTGCGCGCGCGCGTATGTGTTCTGTTTTTTTGTTTGTGTGTGGCGGGGTGGTGCACCCAGCACACGATAATTTTAGGCTGTGGCACCGGTAGTACATGGGCTCCTCCTCAGGCTGTTTTTGTGGTCTGGGGAGGGGGGAACAGGTTTCATTGTCTTTGTGCCAGCACTGAACATGCCTCCATGATCCGCTTCTTCACCAGACCGAAAGACGTCTAGGACAGCGCTGCTGTCCCTGAGGAGTGCCTTGCAACCGCTTTTCTTGCTTCGTTTTTGTCTTGCGGTTCCCAACGCGCGCGTGTGTGTGTGACACGCACATTGGACATTTGAGCCGTGTTGCCGCATTCGTGGCGTCATGCGTGGCTCGTACTTAGTGGTCTGAGGGAAGCACGTAGCGACGGTGTGCACGGGCCCAGCCTGTCCACTCTCATCCATGAACACGCCCCCCGCCCCCCTCCTCTTCCAATTACTCCCCCCCCCCCCCGCCTAATGACCTCGATCAACAAGCAAGTCAGACACAAGGCATGGCCCTGGCCACTAGTTGTAGTGCGCAGTAAACCGTTGCGGAACCTCCCCGGATCGCCCCCCCTTTTGGGGGATAAGGGAGTAGTACTGTAGCTTCATTGCTAAAGGAGTCCAAGTGTGTTCATCATGCCACTGTCAGTGGCCTGTTTCCCAGGCTGTTGGTGGCTACCTGTGGGCCATCCCGCTTTTTGCCAACTTTTTCGGGGTTGAACTGGTTTGGCCGTCTCCTCGACATGTGGCCGAGCGTTGCATGGCGATGCACAACAAAGCACTCATCCACCACAAAGGCGTCAGAGCCCATCCCCTTGCCTGCACAAGGGAAGTTGTTTTTGGATTTCGCTTCTGTACCCCTCGTAGGACTGTTGCTGAGTGGGCTCGCGTCTTTTGTGAAAATTTTTGGAGTCTCCTCTTTCAGATGTAAATGCAGGTCGCCCTTGCCCTTCTATCCTTCGTGGTGCCCCGCGCTCTGAAAAGTTCCACGAGATTATCGCCGAGTGGCGTCCCTTTCAGCATCTTATTTGGGCGAGCTCATGTGCATGAAAGAACTCTTTACTTCGTTTTCTTGTCAGCTAACCTTCCACTGGGGATGGCACTGCCGTTGCTCACAACCTGTTTCCACCGTGGTCTCTTTGAGCATACCAAGCACTGCACCCCTTCTGCTGGCAGGCAACAAGGGCGGTAGCTGTCAACCTTGCTGGCTCAAGTTCTCCGCCACCTGCAATAGGGTAATACCCATGGGGACATGCTACCTTCCTACTCGTTGTTGTACATTCCCCTTGGCTGCTGCTGCTACGGTTGATGGTGTTGCAACAGTTGTTGTTGTCAATACCGCTGGTGCCATTTTCTTGTGATTGCTGTTGATTTTGCTGTTTTGGCTTGCCATTGCTGTGGTTGGTGCTACCACTGAGCGCTGCTTCTGCTTCTGCTCCTAGTGTCCCTAATGCTTCTTACACGGATGTTGCCGTGGCTGTGGCCGTTGCTGTCATCCCCAGGCAGTGCGGGTATCAACGTGCCCAAACGGAGCCGGCCTCTGAAAATGTTGTGTCACTTTGTGGCGAATTGGGTCTCAAACGTGTGTCAAATGGGTAAATTTTTGTCAGCGGGGGCGTCTACGTGAGTCAAAGTGGCTGTCAACGCGGGTCCATGTGCGTGTCAAAGTGTGCCAGCCTGGGGCAACATGTGTCTACGTTGGTGTCACCCTGCGTCAACAGGGGTGTCGACGTGTGTCAACGTGGGTGCCTGCTATCGGTGCTGCTTGTGCTGGCGGCTGTTGACGATATTACTTCTGCTGCTGCTGCTGCTGCTAAGGGTGCCGCCACTGTTGCCACTGTTGTAGCTCTTGTTGCCTTTGCTGCTTCCACCGCACCTGGTGCCGCCGCCGTTGTGGTTGGTTCCCGCCGCTGCCTTTCCGTGGTGTCCCTTACTGCCAGTGCTGTTGTTGCATTGCTGTGGCTGTCGGTGGTGGTGCCGCACTCGTTCCTGTAACGACTGCTGCTGCTGCTGCTGCTGCTTGCGATTTTGCTGCTGCTGCTGCTGCTTGTGGTCGTAGCTGGTCTTCTCTCGTGCCCTACCATTGCGTCACCTTCCTCTGTTTGGTCTCCTTGTTGCGACGAAAGCCAGCCCAGAGCCCATTGTCAGAGCTCCACATCCGACATGCCCTTCACATTCCCTCAGAACCGCCGCAGCCGCTTCACTATACAAGTTCCGGTGCGCAAGCTGCGGCAATTGGAGCGGTACACCGAAGAGACCCAGGCGTTGGATGAGCGACTGCAGCGGCCGCCGAATGCTGATGAGGTGGCGCAGGCCTTGGGGCTGCAGACGGAGGATGTGTTGTTGATCGAACGCATCCAAAAGCTGCAGGTCCGACTGTTGCCTCGGGAGATAGAAGCGTCACTGTGCCGTGCGCGTGCCTTGGCTCGCATCCCACACCATCGCCAGCCGATCTCACGGGCCAACTGTTTCCCCACCGCTGTCACCAGTTCCCAGACGGCATCTCACACCCCCTACGCCAGGGCTTCTTTAGAATAAGTAAAACCCAAAGGGGGGAGGGGTCAACGGCGTTTCCGATTGTATGTGAACTCAGTAACAGGTTGACTGATTGATCCGGTGAAGCCTGCATGGCGGTGGTTACACACGTACCGCCGCGTCTTCACTGAACTCTGCTTTTTCAGTGGTCCATCCACTGGCATCTTTGCGTCCTTGTTGACACAAAGGTACCTATGGTCTTGTGGGCCACTGACGAGCCACATTTCTCTCTGCGCTTTTGTGCTGATCGCGTCTTGTGCTCACGCACCATAGCCCAGCATTCCTTCGGGGGACCCCTCCCCCTCCCCAGACCAAAGTGACCACAGTGGGAAAAAACGAAATTTACGATGGGGAAAATCTGGTCAGGCCATTTTTGGTACACCAAGTTTTCGGTCCAAAACCCCCTCCCCGCCTCCCCCCCCCTACTCAAAAGAAGCCCTGCCCTACACTCCACCCCAAGGGCCCCACTCTCCATCAGGGCAATGTCGATACAGACCTTGGGAGGTGGAAACAAGGTTCACGGGGGGAGGCGGGGTGTCGTTTGAGCCCCCAGAAGGAGCGGGGGGTTGGGGCGGGAAAACAGGCTCAAACGCCAGAGCCCTCAGACGAAGACAGTCCGTTCATTCGAAGATGGTTCGGAAATCGGGCATGACACCCACACAGACTTGGCACCAGCGTCTGCCGGCTCCGACATGATCCGATGGAGCAGGGTCCTACTGAGTCACACACTGGACGCAGCACTACTGAGTTCTGGTGGTGCGGGGGGGCGGGTATTACTAAGCGGCCTTTGATACGGGGCCTATTGCTACTGAGAACCAGTTTCCCTGCCGGACGCTAGTGGCATGTCTGCACCCACTTCAAAAGGATCAGCGCATCTTGGGGACTGTTCTGAGGTCTGTATATTTGGGGACACCCCAGACCCCCGTTCTGAGCACCTCCCAGACCATTCCGGGCGGCCTGACCTCCGAGCCCTGAAGGCGGGGGGGAGGAGGGGCTCACACGGCCCTGCCCCCACGCAAACCCTTTCCCCCCCCCCCACCGCTGGGCAACGCAAGTGGCGTGGGGGCTGGTCATGGGCGATGGGGGAGGTGTGATGGCTGTCTGCTGCACCCACACTGCTAGGCACTGCCCCAGGAATGCATTGGAAGGGGGGCAGCCCCCCCCCCCCCCCCCTCCAGGGCGACGCCACCAGGACTGGCGCCGAGTGCGCCGCCGCTCGGACAGCGGCTGCCATAGATGAAATATGCCCCACCCCAGTGAACGGCAAGTGGTACCCCCCCCTCACTGATTCTCTCTCTCCTGTCCACACAACATCGACCTGCGCCTAACACACCCAAACACACACATGTATGTGCCTGGTAACTCTGTATGTCCTCCTGCACCCACTAGGCCTTTAGGCCCAAGGTCCATCAACAGCAAACAGGTGGAGGGCATGGCCGAATGGGGCCAGCAGCAGCAAGTGCCCGCCCACTGGTGACCCCTGACCTGCATGCACGCCCCTGATCCTATAGAAACACGGCCAGGCGTAAGGGCGTGAGCCTGGCTGCATGTTTGCCAACCTACAGCCCAACAGGCGACAGCTGACCTGGTACAGTGCCGCAGGGAGGAAGGGACCTTGGCCCTCAACCCCAGCCATTGAACACTCGGACAGCAAAGCACAGAGAACAATGATCTGTTACACTGAACTGAGAGCAATGAAGACCGTGGGGCAGGCGCGGTTGGAGCTGATTGCAGTGAAGCAAACCTGACCCATTGTGGCCCTCCAGGGCGCCCAGCCACTGTCCCCGTAGCTGCAAATGGCATTTGTAACTGACTGTAACCGCCCCTAACCGCTTTGGCAACCCCCTCCAACCGCCTGCCTAACCGCTCCTGGGGCCGCCTCTGAGGTCCCCTCCCTTCGAATGCATCCCTGCACTGCCCTACACCCCTCACTCCCCTTCACACACCCCCTCCACATACCCACACCCATGCCCTTCTTTGCGCCTGGTATTCTTCTGCCTCAGACCATGATGGAGTTCAACGGGTCCTACCAGCGTCGCAAAGTCCCAGAAGTCACAAAGGAGTCACAGGAGGTCGGCCACCTGTGCCCCCCCCCCCACTCGCCCATCCGCGTGGAGGACCCCCCCCCTGAAATGGCGAGCAGGTACGCACCGGAAGTACCAACCGGCTTAGTGACTCAGCGTTGATGGTAACCCCCCTACTGAACACCATGACGCTATGGAGACCACATCAGGGGGGGGGGGGGTTGGCACAAGGCCTTGGTGGTTGGCTCTGTTAGCCTGTGGCAGCGCCTATTGGCCTCTCGCCTTTGAACCTTCTGCCATGACAAGCAGGCATCCGTACTACTGCAGGCGTCCGCACTGCCGCGGGCATCCCCCTGTCTGGGGGGAATCCAGAATGCAACTTCAGCCCATGGTGTCCTCCCCTGACGGCCTGATCAGTGCCCGGTATGCGGTCATCATAAAGCCCAGGCTGGGAGGTGCTCACCACAACCAGCAACGTGAATGTCACACAAGGCCATGGGTGCTAGCTCACCAATGTGTGACTTGCTGGTAGTGCGTTGCAGTAATATCTTCTGCGCTCTGTGCCATTCATGGCGAGCGCGTTGCAGAAATATCTTCGCTCAGAGTATTCGCACTCTGTCCACGGCGGAGTATCTTCCTTGCTGGCGGTAGTGAGCACCCCCGCCCACCAACACGCCCCACAGGGGGGGGGGGGGGATGCAAATGCATTTTTTTTCATTTTTTTGCACCTGTCTTGCCTTCAGTTTTCTTGTTTTCTGGCCAACCATGGACAGATGTGTACCATGTGGTGTTGCAAATGATGCTGCTGCTGATGTTGATGCCCCTGAGCTGACTGATGGTGAGGGGGAAAGTGCACCTGATTTGGCAGGTAACATTGATACAAAATACTGCCATGGGTTGTTCAATGCAACTAGGCACATAACAAATATGCCCATGTTCAATGGAGATATTGAGGGCAGGGGCAACCCAGTGTGATACCGACATGAAGGATGTTCAGCATCGTTTGTTGTGGACACAACCCTCTGGCATTGCTCCATGTCTACGTTGTTTGTGGGGTGGCATTCATTTGCATTCGTTTGCATTTTTTTTTCATTTTTTTGCATCACATTTTTTGCAGTCTCAACTTGCATCCCCCCCCCCCCCCCTGTAGACCACATACTGCTGGACAATGGAGCCGTGAGAGACGTGCGTCCATTTGTTGCCACTCTGCATTCAAGCAGCCTCCCCCCCCCTCAGAACAGATCTTTATTTCACACCCCATGTGCTTGGCCGGTCTGGCCGGCAGGTTGCTTTCCTCTGCTACAAGGAGCCCAAGGGTGATCAAGGGCCAAGTGATCGAATCCGCGCGCCCTCTGTGTGTTCATCCAGGCAACACCCAGAAAGCACCCGGACGCCTGTTGATGAACCCAGAAAGACCGCCCCATCGTCAGAACAGAGGCAGCCCAACGGGGGCCACAAGAGAGAGGGGGGTCCGGAGTGCCTTTGGTTTGGGAGCGGGACCCATGGTCTATCCCGATTACCTGAAGTAGAGGGGGGCAGAAGGACCCGAGGGCAAAATGGTCAATGGTCGCTACAAGGCTCTCCTGCAGATGCACACCCCAGCGCGCACAAGTCTGTGCTGGAGTCGGCAAACCCCCGCACGGACTCGGGGTGTGCGTCTGGATGCACCTGGTCACCGGCACCGGCAACAGCCCCGTCTCTGGGACGGCCGACCCCCGGAGTAGTCAAACAGGACAAGTCATCCGGGGGCTCGGTTGACACAACCAAAACACGTTCGGGCCCACAGAGGGTCAGAATGAGCAGTGGCGAGAGACCAATAGGCGCCGCCAAAGGCAAACAACCTAATACCGAGGCCTTGTGCCCCCCCCCCCCCCGCATGGTCAACGGCACGGGCAACAGCTCGTCTCCGGGACGGCCGACCCCCGGAGTAGTCAAACAGGACAAGTCATGCGGGGGCTCCGTTGACACAACCAAAACACGTTCGGGCCCACAGAGGGTCGGAATGAGCAGCGGCGAGAGGCCAATAGGCGCCGCCAAAGGCAAACAATCGGATACCGAGGCCTTGTTCCAACCCCCCCCCCCCCCAAAGTCCCTTGCATGTGCGCTGCACGTTGCCATTTCCTGAAGGCAATGGAGGAGACAGCCAAGCGGTTTTCTGCGCATCTGCGGTCGTTCCTCACCGAAAGGGAGTTCGCCATCATCACCACCAGGTGCCGCCCCCCGCCACGGCCGTCCTCGCACCGTGTCCTCTTCCGCTCTCTGTTGCCCTCCACCATCCACCAAAGCGCATTTCGGGACGGAGTGATATGAATTGACGAATTTTGTGTGTCCCTCAGGTTTGGGCTTTTTGGCAGCCGACAGCGGACTTGTAGGTCGGCGGTTCGATTCCCGGCCGACTGACTGCCTTCCGCGCCGCGGTCGGCCGACCAGGGTTTGAACCGCCAACTTACACGTCTGCGGTCGGCTGCTTTACCACTCGACCGTTGCTCGTTCTGCAGTTATCTGTTCACCCTACTGCTTCAAGCCGAGTCGCCACTGAAAAAAAAAATCCCAATTGTGTGTTTCTGTCTGCCTGCCTGCTTGCCCGACTGAGTGTCTGACTGACTGCTTGCCTGACGAACTGACTGATTGGCTGACTGTCAGCCTCTCTTCGAGGTGCACTGCCGAAGGCAATGGAATTTTGTGTGTCCCTCAGGTTCGGGCTTTTTGGCGAACCGGTCCAGAAAGTTGTGAACGTTGCGCAGGCCTGGAACATCTCGAATGCCATGTATGACCCTCCCTGGCACAAGCCGCTCGTTTCAGTACTGCATGCGTATTTCCCGTTTCAGGAAAGCCTCACCGCTGTTTCAAATAACAGCCGTTGGTGGTTGTTTGACCGCGGTCAATGGCAAGCAATGGGACTGTGTGCGGAGTTGCGGGAGCTGCCCCCTGTTCAAGGACGCCAAGAAGGGGCTGTGGCAGCGGTCCCGTATATCAATATATTGATAACAGCAGCAGCAGCAGCAGTGGCGGAAGCAGTAGCCGCAACAACAAGAGCACCAACACAACTGGAAACACTACCACCACTGCCAGCACCACGACAATTGCCAGCACCAGCATCATGAACCACCCCTGGGAATGCTTATCCTATGGCTGGCAAATTGAGGCACTTTTCATGTGATGTATGCCCAGAAGTGCACACATGCTTTTTTTTGAGTAATTTTTGTAGTTTGCTGTGCTGTGCTACTTCATAAACCTTGCAGGAAATTGAAACATAGTGTAAATAGCTACCCCTTGTGTTTTTGCACGCAGCAACCACGTAGTGCCGTGACACACACACAGGGGGCTGTGTGAAAAGTCGGCTGTTTTCCACCCCCGGTAGCCACGGATCCCAAGGTCCTGAATTCTGCACCCTACATGCTGGTACACCAGGGTTTTTTTTTTTTAGTCTGATGCTTGCCACGGGTCCCAGGTTCCTGAATTCTGCACCCCATGCTGTTTTAAATTGATCATACATCCTTATGCAGGTGGGTGGTTTTCAGGGGTGTTCCCGGGATAAACAACGTAAGAATTGGCGCTGTGCGCGCGCTGTGCACAAACACCCCATATACATACTTACCCACTTACACGCAGCCATAGCACGGCCAAGGACTGGCGTGTAGTGGTATATGTTGTTTGATCCAAGGGGCACGGGGAAAGGATTGGCATTGGGGCTCTGCTGCTTCTGACAAAGGGGATGCCATAAGTCCCTCTTGCCCAGGTGAGAAGGCTGGGATCTACCACGCTTTGCACATTTAGCCGGGGCCATAGTGTCTCTTGCAGAGAGCGAGGGTATCAACAGACCAACGTAGACAGAAATCTTTTATTCTCTTCCTTATTTCCTTGATAGTGTATACCAAACCTCATGACCATCACCCGATGGCACCTGTGGTGCACCTACCCCGCGCATGTGGCACGACAACAGTGCTCCCACTACCACCAGAACCACCACCAAGCACACAAGAGTAGCATTGGGTAGAAACCAACGAAGGGCGCACACTGACACTAGGCACACCCAAACACTGGGCACACACCCGTGCTTGACAGATACCCACATAAGGCACACAACAATCCTGGGCACACACTACCACTGGCACAGACCAAAATGCGGCACACAACAACGAAATACTGGGCACATAAACAATACCGGGCGCACATCAACACAGGATGAACACCAATATAGGGCGCACATCCGCAAGGGGTATTCGCCATCATTGGGCGCACATTCACCGTCGGTATGCACCAGCTGAGGGTTGGTGCCAAAGGCGCCGAAATTTTTTTTGAGCATCAAAAATGGTCAATTTTTTTTCACCAAATATATGGCAAATGATGACTTTTCTGAACCCCCTCGACGCGCTGATTCCAAAAACCCCATTTTCATTTTTTTTTGCCGATTTTTGGGTCTGGGTCACCTCCGAGGCCCGGGGTCAGTCTCGGTAGGATTTGGGGGAGTCCCGTCAATTGAGCCCCTTTTGGGGGGGGGGACTAGCCAGGGGGCTCTATCCACCCCCCCCTCCAAATGAAAGCCCGCCTGCCCCATCCAGATGAGGCAGGCACCAATGCACAGCACCCACCGCCACTGCGCGCACCTCCCCACAGGGCGGACGCCATCACTGGATGCACCCTGGCATCGTGTGCACGCCAACGCTGGCCACAGGGCACACAGGGCGCACACCACTACTGGCCCCAGGGCACTCCGGAGCCAGTGCGGTCCGGCACCTCGTTTTGCCCCAGGGTCTCCAAGATCACGAAGCAGGCGGTCTCGAAGATTGCAGAAGATGCCGTGTCAAGGGATTTGCTGATGGACCTCACCGGCTTTGTGGGGCATTAAGCGGCGTGTTCACTCGCTCTGCCAGAGCGCGGCCCTTTGACATCGTCAAGCACCGCCGCAAACCACAGATTTGACTCCTTGACTGCTGTGTATTGACCTGCCAATCGGACCACCCCCCCCCCCCTTTTCCACGCCACACCTGACCTTTTGACCGCCCCTTCCGCAGCCCAGCCGTGACCCTTCAGGCGCAACGATGCACGGTTGCCCTTCTGAAAAACAGTGAGTGGGGGTTGAAGCAAAGGGCCCGTGCCGAATCTTCAAGATTCAAGTGTCGTGCAACGCCGGTCGAGGCCCTTGCCGGGGGGCAAAACGCAGATGGGTGATCCCTCCCTCAAGTAATGTTCCTCAGTAAATAGAAAACAAAGGAGGCAAAACCCAGCAAAAATTCGGAAGTGGTGAAAAACACAGGCAAAACCCAGCAAAAATTCGGAAGTGGTGAAAAACACAGGCAAAACCCAGCAAAAATTCGGAAGTGGTGAAAAACACAGGCAAAACCCAGCAAAAATTCGGAAGTGGTGAAAAACGCCATTTTGGTCCAAAACCAGTATGAAAATGAGATCCGGCATCCTTAAAATACCCCCTTGGCATTGGTTTCCCATGGAGGACATGCACTGCTGGCCCCCACCCCTACCTTCATGGTTGTCTTGGGGTCCCCAGGCCTGGCACACTCAGCTGCAATCCTCTCACCCTCGGCTGGTGTCCTCCACTGCCCGGCAGCCATACCCTCATCACACAGCCATTGGTCACACTTAGCCGCCATCTTCTGACCGTCAGGCGCCACCAGCGCAACACACCTCCTCTGTCCCACTCCAGGGCGCGTTGACCTTGTGCTTGTGGCCTCCTCTGCAGGCGACGGTTGCGGGTGCCAGTCGCAGGGAAATGGTCGTTTCAGACCGCAGAGAATCCCTTGACTTTGACGGTTTGCTGGGTTTCTCGAGAAGTGCAACTATTAAGGACTAAATCATTACAAGTCGGAAGGGCTGGGGGGGGGGGGGGCGTGGAGGAGGACAAGGGGGAGGAGGAGGAGGAGGAGGGTAGAAAGCGCAGGCCCATTCCCGATTGGGGGGATACTGTCCACCAGGAGACACCCCCTCCCCGTTTGGCTGGCCCCTGCTCCCCGCTGCCATCCACTAACGCTCACCCGCCATCTCTGTAGCGCTCACCTGCCATCTTGCAGCACTGATAAATTGCCTTCGGCAATAAACTGTAAATCAATTTCGGAGCTGATCGACAAGTTACTTTGTGTGGTGCTGTGCCGTTGTTGTGGTGTTGAAAGATAGTAGCTTGTGATTAATGATAGCAGCTGGGCACTCGATGATGGTGGCGGTTTTGGGACCATCTGGCGCCATTCATCAAGTTACGCTGAATCTCTTTGTCAAATCTGATTGCAAGGCCCCACAGACGAGGCACGCACGCATACATGAACGGAAACCTTCAAGCGCAACGGATGCGACGCTGCATTGCGCGGCTGAGCTCTTCCAAGGGTAATACTCGGAGGGGCTTTTCCTCACCCAGATGCCAGAATTGCACAGCAACTCGGTTTTGATTTGAGGGATCAGAGGACCACCCCCTCCCCCTCCCCGAAAGGTGCTGCATTCGAGACAAACATATGGGCTTGGTCAAGGTAAGGCAAGCCATTCAAAGAGCCGGGGGCCTGGGGCTGCAAATGTTGCCAAGTGAGTCTTGTTCTCTTCCGCTGCAAAGCGGCTGCGCCAAGTCCACATGCTCCGCAAAAGACGCAGTGCGATAGATCAAGTAGGAGAACCAGTTTTGCCAATTCACATGTGCGCATGGTGCGCATTGTTGTCCTGGACTGCTGTTGCCTGCTGCATGTGGGCCGCCACAGGCTCCAGGTATTAGACCGATAGTGTGCCCATGGAACGGGCACTGCGACTTCTGCAGGGCATGATTTTGCAAATGTTCCGACAAGATAAGGCAGTCTGCACCCTGCAATGCTTTTCACTGTGGTGCGTGCGCAGCCCCTTTGGGGCTGCTGCTGGCATCTCATCCTAACACACAGTCTGAACACCAGCGGCATTTGGAAAAGCTCCCGTAGATCGCAAACAGGTCCCGCCAAAGCTGAAACTTTCCCCTGCCTTTCTGCACTCCGCTGTGGCCCTTGGAAGGCAGCGATGCGGAGAAAGTAGCCACGCCGTGTCGGGCTGAGCAGAAAACTGTTAGAAAAGGAGCGGAAGAACTGCAGCTGCAGAGGGGCACTTCAATATCTACCGTGGAGCGGTGTGGGTGTGTTCAAGTAGGGGCCTGCTGAGTCGGTACCTGTTTGGCAGCGATGTCATCAGAGGTCTGCCTGAGTGCGATCGGCGCGACGCGATGTCAAGTGAAGCGCCGAACACTTCTGTTACGCGTTCCCGGCCGCCTTCCCAGTTCCAAGCATTTTTTTTTCTTTGCAGTCACAGTGAACCTCTGGTACCAGCCCCAGATCTTGGCACGGCTTCATTTTTTCGGGGTTGGGGACCTCAGGCCGCACGGTTGCACATTTCTTTGAATCCTTCATTTTCAGAATGCCTTCCGGGCACAACCTCATTATAGTTCCAGCTCTCACCCTGCCCTACGAAGTGCGAAGATAGAGGCAGTGGATTTGTCAGTCCCACAAATGTGGCTGCAAGTGAAACAATGGGGGGGGGCAACAGGGAGTTTCAAATGGGCAAAGTGGGCGGAGTGGCTCTGTCTGGAAAGGGAATTGCCTGGGTGGCTGCACTGGGCCTTGTGTGCTCGCCTCCACGTGCGCCTGCGGCCTACCCCCCGATCCTTATCGGGCAATACTTGCTGCAATCGTCTGAGAACGAAGGTGCGAAAGCTCACCAAGAAGTTGTACCTTCCATTTCCTCGGCAGCCATGTTGGTGACAGCACGATGACGTTCCATGACCTGTGCCCGCGATTACCCGAGCTTTGCATGCCTTCTTTCTTCCGAAAGCTAGCTCTTGTGACCGAGCGCACCAGGCAGAGAGGTGGCATTCAACTAGCTTCAGTTTCACACATCCTTGTAGCTATGGGGCGGGTATCGTCAGGTTTCTTTGTACCACCTCTCAGCCCCCCGGTTGTTCGGCATCGCGCAGCTAGTCCTCCAAGCCGCTGTCACACACCAGCCCTTGCCACTTCCGCTTCCGGTACCTCCCCGTTGGGAGCGACCCCACTAGAGACCACAAGGCGTGGGCTGTCCTCACTGGGCGGTGCACACTCCTCGGTATAGGAGCAAGCAAAAATACCTCTAGGTTGGCAATACATGCCCTGGGCGGCACAGGTGGCAGCAAATGCCAATGGTTAGGACGGTCAGTAGGAAGCATTTTGAGGAGGTGCTATGGATATGGATGACGGAGCCGGCAGGACCCAGAAGGATAGTGTGGATGGGGAAACAGAGAAGGCTAAATGAGGAGAGTTATGAGGTACCCGTGCAGATGAGCATGGCCCCACCTAAAGGAAGTTTGCGGAAGTTTGTCCTGCTTTCAAGGCAGGGCATGCAGGTGGATGTTGGAGAGTCTGTGATCGCAGATTTAGGCGGTGTTTTGGATGATGGTGTCACGTAAGTGTGGGTGCGGGTGCAGGTCAATAGGATGTCCTTCGTGAACCATTGCTTCCATAACAAGTTTTGCCTGTCACAACCGGTTCTTCAACTGGATACCACCATAAAAATCTCTTCAGCTGACGAAAGTCTGCCGGTGATTGCCACGGGCCCTGTTTGCTTTCACCAAGAACTTTTTTGTTTTGCCAGAGGGCAGGTAGTGTGCACTAGTTGCCATTACAGCACACCCCACTCTTTCTGGTGGTCAGAGTTGTGGCATTCATCCTTTCAAGGACGACCCATGGTCTTGGGCCTCTTTGGCCATGGCTTAAGGGACCCGAAAAGCATTCTACGCCCCTGTGTGTTGTTTTCAGCAGCTTTGACCCCGGAAGGGGGGGGGGGGGGGGGTTGTGAGGGACACTGGATGGGACCTGATTTTCAGTGATCTCACTTTCAGAACTGGATAATTTGATGTCCTGACCATGGGAAGCCATCAATATCCGCTTAAAGCTCGTTTTACAGCCAGGCTTCGTGTATAGAGCTATTTCGGAAGAGGGGGGCCGGGGGTCTAGGTGGGTGGGGGTCCTTGGGTGGGTGGGTTTTTTGGGTTAGGAGCCCCCCACTCGTATATACATGGGGGGGTCTCAGGGTTCCTGTGCATGTGGCTGGGTCCTTTTTGGTTTTTGTTTCCCCCCTGTTGCATGCATCCAGCACCTCATTGTTGAACGATGTCTGTTTGTGGGGCTACTAATTTCCCATTTGGACACGGCAAAACGGGAGCACTTGAAGAGCGACCGGCATGTACAGGGGGAGAAGCCGCGGAGAACTGTGCGTCCCCTCAATTTCCCCAAGCGAAACCAGTGGAAGCCAGCAGCAGCAGCAGCACACATGGGGACCAGGACAACAACACCCGTTGAAGCAGTTTTGACAGAAGCAGCAGCCATGCCCCCTAGTGCAGCCCTGCCCCTGGGAAACACCCAGGGGACTGTGCTGTTGCTCAGAAGCAGGAGCCGTGCAGCCAGCACTCAGCCGATACTCAGCCAACACTTAGCAGCAGGTGCAGTGGGAGTGGCTAGCAGCAACGACACCCACCATCACCCGAGCCGGCCAACAAAATTTTCAAGAGCGGAGTCAAGAAACGGACGCAGTGGGGCTGGGATGCCGTGCCCAGAAGAGCGCCGACAACCATTTTTCAAATGTATGGCCAGACCCCCCCCTCCCCCGCGTAGATAAGAGGAGGGGGGGGTCTGAGTGGGGTTAGGAGGTGGAAACTCCCCCCACCCCCTCTAATATACGACGCCTGTTTACAGTCTGTTAGCCAGGCATGCTCCTCAGCTGCTGGGAATGTCTGGGGTGGCTACCGCATTGAGGTGGGACCTTCATCCAGCTTTGGGTGGTCATAATTGCACTTTCCAAAGTCTATTTGATAGCTTGACCACCAAAAATCACTAAAAAAAACACGTGGCTTGGTGGTTGGATTCACACCTTTTGCATGGTGGCTTCCCCGCCCAGAAAAATTGCCCGATCAAGCTGCTGAGCACGCGTGGCGCCAGTGTCCCTGCTGTTGGTTGGATGCCTCCGTCCTCGACATACATTCCATTTTGCTATTTGCCTGTCGTTTTGCATTGTGCCGCGCTCCCAGCGTTTTTTGGGTCTTTTTCTGCCCGTGTTCTGCCATGGTCTCTGACGTTTGGAGTCATTGAGGTCGCTCCATTTTAACTCGATCATGGACCGTCAATACCAGACCCGGAGGGAGCTACTTGAAGCCCGACGCCAAGATGCCATTGAGGTGGGGAAAAAATGGCAGCTAACCAGTACCATGCCAACAGTGCAATGGACTCCACCTGAGCAGTATTATGCCCTCAGCGGTTTGGAGGACCAACACTATCAAAGCCCCTCGAAATTGAGGGGGAGGAGCCGATCGGTTTCGGAGACCCATGAGTCGCGCTTAGACGTGCCATGGAAATCGTCGGGCCGGAGCCCCACCCACCCTCACGAGCGGAAGCGGAGGCAGGAACTGCCCCCAAAGCCCAACGAGGTGTCTCCGTGCGCCAACACCGTGGGGAGCGCGTACTCCAAGAGATTTCACATTCCCTACGAAACACTGCTGATCCAGGTCTCCCCTCCCTCCATATCGAAACCCAAACGCTCAGTGTCAATCATGCAGCAGCTTTTGGGAGTAGACCGTGTGTGTGTGTGTGTGTGTGTGTGTGTGTGAGCCAGCAGGAGCCGCCTGACCCACTGTCAACCTGCTTGTTCCCTGTCTGAACCCGAATGAGGCTGATCTGCCAATGTGGCAGTGCAGTGCCTCATCCTCTCATCAGGCCTCAAGGACTACGGGCATCTGCTGGCGCTTGCTTCCTACAGAAAGGCGCCGATTGGCGTTGGGCATGTATTTTGTTTGACTCCGACTGACGAGGGTTCACACTCAGCCACCATTGTTGTGCTGTGTTTCGCAATTGTGTGTGTGTGTGTGTGTGTGTGTGTGTGAGTGTCGTGTGTGTGTTGTATGTGTGTGTTTGTGTCTGTGTGTGTGTGTGTTTGTGTGTTGTGTGTGTGTGTGTCTGTGTGTGTAAGTGTGTGTGTGTGTGTGTTGTGTGTGTGTGTGTGTGTAAGTGTGTGTGTGTGTGTGTGTGCGTGTGTGTTTGTGTGTTGTGTGTGTGTGTCTCTGTGTGTGCGTAAGTGTGTGTGTGTGTGTGTTGTGGGTGTGTGTGTTTGTGTGTGTGTGTGTGTGTGTGTGTGTGTGTGTGTGTAGGTGTGTGTGTGTGTGTGTGTGTAAGTGTTTGTGTGTTGTGTGTGTGTGTCTCTCTCTCTCTCTCTTTGTGTGTGTGTGTGTGTTTGTGTGTTGTGTGTTGTGTGTGTTTGTGTGTTTGTGTGTTGTGTGTGTGTGTGTGTGTGTGTAAGTGTGTGTGTGTGTGTTTGTGTGTTTGTGTGTTTGTGTGTTTGTGTGTTGTGTGTGTGTGTGTCTGTGTGTGTGTAAGTGTGTGTGTGTGTGTGTTTGTGTGTATGTTTGTGTGTTGTGTGTGTGTGTGTGTGTATGTTTGTGTGTTGTGTGTGTGTGTGTGTTTGTCTGTTGTGTGTGTGTGTATGTGTTTGTGTGTTGTGTGTGTGTGTGTTGGTGTGTGTGTGTGTGTAAGTGTGTGTGTTTGTGTGTTTGTGTGTGTGTGTTTGTGTGTGTGTCTGTGTGTGTGTAAGTGTGTGTGTGTGTGTTTGTGTGTTTGTGTGTTGTGTGTGTGTGTGTCTCTGTGTGTGTGTAAGTGTGTGTGTGTCTGTGTGTGTGTGTAAGTGTGTGTGTGTGTGTGCTTGTGGTTGTGTGTGTGTTGTGTGTGTCTGAGGCGTGTTGTGCTCGTTTGTTTGCAATCGTGTGTGTGTGTGTGTGTGTTGTGGTGGTAAGTGACAGACGAAAAACATGTCTAGGGCTGCTCTGCAGCTCCTAGCTCTTGAGGAATTTCTCCAACCCCGTTTCTTGCTCTGTTCTTGTTTTGCGGTTCCCAACGTGTGTGTGTGTGTGTGTGTGTGTGTGTGTGTGTGTGTGTGTGTCTGTGGTGGATCTGCAGGCAGGCATGCCATGAGGGTTTTGTATACTTCGGCAGCAAGGCTTTTACGCCGTTTTGAGCATGGGGTTCTTTGCCACATGGCTGTAGATGTCGCTCGGATTCCTGCCAAGATGGCCTCCCATGGAAAGACAAGAATTTGTGTTGGCATGACCGTGAAATGGCGAAAGCCTTACATCTCCAGTGTGGCCATCGGTGACCCGCACAACCACGAACATTTGTGCCGTCCCTCCCCTCGTTTTGGGGTGATTGTACCGGTGATTGTGGGAATCCCTCCCACCCCCGGGCAGCGGCTTGTGATTTGACTGACCAAGTGGGTGGCATTGGCGACTCTAGCAAACCGGCCCACACTCGCTTGTACCCTCGACGCCTTGCATTTTGCCGTCACTTGTTGCGGTCGCCGTTTGTTTTGGTTTCTTTGGCCATCCCATGGCAGCGAGTGCAGGGAGTCAAAAGGTGTCACGGATGTAGGGGTCGCCTGTATCAAAAGAAGGCCAAGCACGAGTGGGGGGGTTGGACCAAGAGGATGAATACCTGTTCACCAGTTCCTCGCACCATTTCATTCCATCATCCCAATCTGCAACATTCTCCACGCGGGTCTGGGTAGTTGTTGTTGCCTGTTCATCAAGCAAGGGATGGGGATCGCTTCACATGCCGCTGTATCCATTGCATGCCTCTCAGTGAATGGGTCCTAGGAGAAGTCCACTCTATCAAATAGGGGAAGCTTTCTACAGTGATTGCTAACACTGGCTATGGTCTCGTCTAACTGCATCTTTGAGAGGATTTGTCCATACCCATTGTGTATGTGTTTGTCAGCGGCAATAGGGCTTTCAACTCGGGGGGGGGGGGGGGGGCTAGCCAAGGGTCTATTGAACCCCCCCCCTTCCAATTGAAGACCCCCTTGCCCTGGTTGCTTGGGGGGGCGGGTTTCTGGAAAGTGACACCATGCAAGGTTATGCACCCCCCCCCCCCTATTTCAGTGGCCATGTTTGTGGGGCCTGTTTCAACACTGTCACATTCCAACGCAACACCTGCATCTTGGAGGCAATGCTCAATGAGGCAAAGATTGTGCTGGTAGTTGATTTTATGTGGTTGTGTGCATGCGTGCGCTGTGGTTGTGATGGACATGTCATTCCACGTGACCGTGGCATGTATTATGGCGTACCGCGCCTGTGATAAAGGGGGAGCCTCAAGCGCAGTGCGCGCGCAGTGCAACTATTTGGGTGTCTGGCCGTACTAGAGACCCATACTTTGAGATACTAGGGGCCCCTAGGGGCATCATGGTGACCCCTAGCGGAGGTTTTGCAAGGTGCAGCACGTTTGGGTCAAGGCATGGCAAGGCGTAGCATGGTTGTGTCAAGGCATGGCAAGGCGCAATGCTCGTGTGCACACATTGATCTATCGTGCTTGCACATATGCTACAGGACTTCACACCTCCCTCCTCCTTTCTTAGACACACTTTCTTCATGGATTTGAGTCTTGGCGATCGGGTGTTCTACACCCGCTCCAACGGCGTGCGAGTTCCTGCCACGGTGGTGGGATGGCGGGAGATGGGCTCATCCACTTGGAGTACTACCAAGATGCACTACGGGTGGTAAATCACCAATGCAAGATGGAGTCCATGTGTACTTAGTAGACAATGGAACAGAAAGGCAGTTCTGTGTTCTTGAGGGTGGCGACGAATGCGTTGTTCATGGCTTTTCCAGTTGTGCATGATGTGTGTTATGTGAAGGGAAGGTAGTTTGCAACTTTCTTGAGCTAGGGCAGTTTGGGTCACCTAATTTTAAGGGCGTTTCCAAGGGGTTTGCTTGGGGGCTCTTCGGGGGGAACATAGTCTAAAAGTAGCGCGCAGTGCGCGCACAGTGCAAAGATTCCCCCAAAGACCGGGTGCACCCAACAACCATGACCCAATTACTTCCGCACCAATTGTGTGCTTGGTAGGGTTGACCCTAGGTGGCCTCTGAATGTGTCTTAGTGCTATGGGCATGGTTACTGTTCTACCTTGTATAGCAACACTAGTTGCCACAATCTTTTGCCTGGTAGCCGATGTATTTTGTAAGATCTAGCTTTGGGAGTGATGGTCCTGGCTCAGATACGCTCAGTACTAATGGCTCACAGCTACTCGGCACTCCAAATGCCATGATGCCGCCTGCACGTTGGCAGCTCAAGAGCCTGCCCCAGGGTTGCCCTTGGCCTCCCATCTTTCGGGCTAACTTGTGCGGCTTTTTGGAGGGTCCCTTGTGATTGCCCCACATGCACCTCACTCATACACCTCACTTGTTGCATGTGTTGCATTTTGAACATGGCACCCGCTACAACAGCTGTCGCAGCTGTCACATTTTGAATGCAACGATTGCTACTGCGCTTGTCTCAAGAAGTGTTTTTTGAACGCGACACCTACTACTACACTTGTTGCAGGTGTCACATTTTGAATGCGACATCTACTAATACACTTGTTGCAGATGTTGCGGTTTGAATGGTACATCTGTTATAACATTGCACACTTGCAAATACATTTGTTGCGGGCACAGCATTTTGAGTGTGGCACTTGCAACTTTTCCCGTAGCATGTGTCGCGTTTTGAACGCAACACCTGCTATTGTACCTCCCCAAGGTCTAGACTGGTACCATGGGTTGTTGCTGGCTGCACGAAACAACCAGTGGCAACCCCTCCAATGCCGGATGGCACTAAGACGCCAAATAGTGTACCACTGCAATTGCATACTCAATCCATGGGTGGAGGCCAAGTACATAAGCAGTAGCCCCCGAAGGAAATGTAGGGACAAGTCCAGGCGCACAAGCCCCAAATGGCAAGGCAGCAGGTGCCAAAAGCTATTGTGAATCCATGGGGAAAGGCCCTGGACCTTTCTTCATCGTCCGCACATGATGTGCTGGAGGTTGTGTTGGAGGAGGGTGCCAACAACCCCCTTTCTTCATCATCCGTACATGATGTGCTGGAGGTTGTGTTGGAGGAGGGTGCCAACAACCCCGCCTCCAATGTAGTCAATTGCCGAAAGAATGTATGCACCAGAGGCGGCAGGGACAGGGCTATGGCTACACTTTCTGCCAAGATGCAGCCCTTCACGCGCTTTGCGGCCATGCATAAATTATGTGGACGTTGTGTCAGGAACACATGGTGGGTGACAAGGGCACCCACCACTGTAGGCGGGTCCTCTGATGTTTGGGGTTGAAAGGCAGGCACCTCCCCCCAAACTAGAATCATATGGTCACCTCTTAGGGTCCATACATAGAACGGCAGTTTTCCATGGCGCATAGTACTCGCCTTGGCACAAGTGCCCCAGACACGCCCCAGCTGAAGATACCACCAAGGCCATGGTCGCTACCCACAAGCCCCGAGTCCAGCGCGGGGGGGCCTGAGATGCTCTGATCAGTTAGTGACTTGCTATGGTGTTGGGCACACCCCCATCCCATTCCACCCCCTAGTCAGCCGTGCCCCTTTCATACATGGAAATCACATGGGTGCTGGCTCCACCGATCCTAGGACATCATGTACCCCGCCAATAGTTAGTTGCCAAAGGCACCCACAGGCACCAAAGGTAGCCGCTTTGATTTATCCCCACATGGGGCCTCCAAGAACGCAAGGGTGATGTAGCCATGTTGATTTCACCCCACTCTTGAGACCCCTTGGCCTAAAGTTATGGAGTCTTGTTGGCTCCTCCCTGTTTTTGGTTCCTCCCTGGTTTTTGGAGACCCCTTGGCCTTCATCCCCCCCGCCCCCCCTTTTAGGCTGAAGCCACTCTTGGTCTGGCTGCAATTGTGGGCACGTGGCTCTAGTTGCTGGGGCAGGCATCTTCCCTTTGGAGTGGGTCGGAGCATTTTACTTACGTGGGGGCATACCCCCCCCCCCCAAACAAAAGCGCCCCCTCCGGGACCCCCCCACCTCCCAGCCCCGCTCCCCCTCACCCCAAGGGGCGGGGGGTATATTGCGTCCTAACTAAGGGGTTGGCCCCCTGTGACGAAGGTTTGTTTTCTGCCAGGTGATGCACACCGTCCCCTCGAGGCGCCTCTACTTAAGTTGACAGCTCTGTGCAGGTCGTGGTCTGTCCCCTTCCACGGTTCGAACCAGATTTGCCACCTGCTGCCCTGAAAAAGTCGCTGGGCCATGCGCTGGGCCAATTCTGGCAAAACCCTCGTCACGGCACATCCCGATGCCCCCGCCTTTCTCTATGCAGCCCGCACTGCCTTCAGCAGACAACCCCACTGCCCAGTACGATCACGAGGCCAACCAGCCGATGTTTTCGAGCTTCTCGCAAGACCACATATTCGATCTGTCCCACAGCAAAAGCCTCAAGGGCATGTACCGCCGGACAGGCAAAGAGAAGCACTCCAGCAGTTGGCGTCGGCCGCCTTGGACCGGTCCCTTGGGAGTCTGATGCCCACATCTTTTGGTGCAGCCCAGGCAAATGCAGATGATCGTTGTGTGACTGGCGGCGGCCCGTGCACAACTCGCATCAGGTGGCATCCAATGAAAGACGGCAGTGGTCGCAAGCCAAAGGCTCCTTCCCCGGCATCCGGGACACCTGCAGCAATGTGTTCTCTTTTATCAAGGGGCGTCGCGGTCAAGCCTCCCGATCCTGCTGCTACCACTCGTTGGGTGGCTTCAAGTTGCGAAGAAGAAAGACGCAAAGCCGTTCCAGTGATGTGTCAATGCGAAATTTATTAGTATTCTGTTCTTGAATGGATCAGACCATCTTGTGCATGGCAAGCAATGATGACCCTTGCTCACATGCAAGGTACCTGGTAGTAATCATAGCGCCAAGCAAAGCACAAATGGCTGATTTGGATGTTCCTTTTTCAAGTGCGGTGCACTTTTACAATGCTCCGTATCACTCTCGCACATATCCATCAAACAGCGCCTCGCCCCCTGGGCGGGTGCACTTTGGGATTGCCTCCACGTTGAACCACCCTCCTCTGATGCTACTCCTCTTGCTGCTGCTACTGCTGCTTATTCTGCTACTACTCTTTCTGCTGGGTGGTGCTGGGGGTGCCGGTGGTGCTGGGGGTGCCGGTGGTACTGCTCTTGCTGCCGCTGCTTGCCCGCCATCTGTCAGCCCCCGACCTCCGTCAGTCACATTCCAGTCACCCCTCGCCGCCAATCACTTGCAGTTTACCATTAACCACCCTCAGTTTGCCTCGGGCCACGGTCTGTTTCTAACCGCATATCCCCTGACTTGTGTCACTTAGCCAAGTCAGGCCGGCCGACGACGCCGCCACCCACCCTGGGCACCCCCTGGAGTCAGAGGTGCAGCTTGTGAGGGGCAGACGCACCACTGCCTCACCAAGTGTGCCTCGAGTGCGCGCGTCGACCGTCTCAGCAGAATCCCACCAGTTCCAAGAAAGCCGGGGCCTGTCGGCAGGACTGGTGTCTCAGAGCGGGCTGTCCTGCTCGCCACCCCTAAAGCCTCTCTGGCCGTCCGGCCAGCAACAATTAGGGGCTGTCCTGCCCCAAAGCCTGGCCGTCCAGCCAGCAACAATTAGGGGCCGTCCTGCCCCAAACCTTGGCCGTCGTGGCAACATCTCTGAGGGGCCGTCCTGCCCTGCCTGTCGGAGTGTGTGTGTGTACGGCCAGACGTCTTGCCGCTCGACATCATTTGATGGGCTTGCGGACAGTGGTTGCTGGCACGACCTGACCTGACCCTGTCCTTGTGTCACTTAGACTCTGCCCACCCCTCAGTATCCCGCTGCAGTGTTAGCCACCAGCCGTCCCATCAAGTGGTCTGGCTGCTTCGAATACATTCCCACCAATGTGTTGTGGCCTTCCCAATGTCTGTGGGCCTTCCGCCACTGTTGGTTGTCTCCGAAGACTGTTTGTCAGATGCTGTCACTCAGCCTCTAAGCACTGTCTTTCAGCCTTGTCAGGCGCTCTCAGATGGCCTCCCATCGCTCCATCACATTGCAGTTGCCACAAAAACTCATCAGAGTGTGGTTTGAACCAGTTGCCTTTGCAGGTTTCCTTCCAGACCTTAGCTTTCACTGCGCATGTGAACGCCTGTAGTGTGACTCATGTCCACTTTTTGCATTTCTGTGGTAGCCTCCCCTCAATGCCCTGTGCATCAGATTTTTTCAATGGGAAGCATGGCCTTTAAAGGCTGCTGTACTGCCTGCTCCAATTGTTGGAGACCGGCCACGTCTCAAACCCCCATGCCACAGGCTGCACAAGAGGACTGTTGCTGATTTTTCATACCATGGACCCCCTCACCACCCTATGATGGTTGTGGGACCACCAGCAATTCACAATTCCACACCAATACAGATATACCGCAGGTGTAGACTCATCATCATACCGCAAGGATAAAGGTGCAGGCGAACTGCTTACATCCCCTCCCTGATCTTGCTAGAGCAGAATCCTGCACTGGCACCAGATTTGTGAGGTAGGATTTGCTTCATAATGTAGTGGTAGGCAGGGTCCTGGAGTAGGTGTTATTTTTGAAGAAATTCTCTGCAAATTTAGACATTTTATACATTTTACCAATACACTTTAAACAAAGAGGTTCACAGTAAAACAAAATTGCTCTGAAAAAATACTGACGCATTCAAAACACAAATGTGATGGGGTGGGGCAGAAATGTTACTTAGTGTTGAACACAGGGTTGCTGTGCATATATTTATACGGTGTTTTTGGGTGTGTCGGTCACACTTGGTGGCTGAAACCATTGCTCGGGACATCGTTGTAATCGGATTGGTAGTGGCTGTGAGGAACACCGAATGCGGTGTTGACGTTTGCCTGGTGAACAGAATGGATCTGTGCAAAGGCATCATCCAGCTAGCATTCAGTGTGATTGTCATTCTCACTTGCGTGTGATTCACTGCATTCTTTCAATTTCGTTCCCATTTTGGTGGGCACTAATGTGGCACAGGAACTGCAAGACAATTCCCAGCTATATTATTCCAACTGGGTTGGCCTCAGCGCAGTAATGCTTTTGTATCCATCAGGCTGCCCAGCATTGCCCTGATATGGTAGGGATTTGACCCACCATTTCACTCTGTATTTTTGTTTCTCAGATCCTCCACTTTGGCAAGGGTTTTGTAGCCATTTCATATTTCAAACAAGTGCAATGGAACAGGCCCTGTTACAGCTTATATGGCAGGGAATGTTGGGCTGTGTAGCCTGACCTAGCCTGGATGCAGCAGGGGAAACATATTTTACTATTTTAAGGCACACATACAGGTAGAAACACCATTAAAGGCTCATGATTTTAGACAAAAGATATTAGATATTTTGAATAACATTTTGCCTGTGATGTCAGGAAAAAGCACACATTTTTTTGCCCGGATGCATTGGCAAAACTCTAAAAATGCTGTGGCGGTGTTTAAAAATTAATGAAGCATTTAAACATAAACATTAGTTTAAATTCAAATTGGCAATGGCGATGTATGTTTGCTTGTGCCTGAACTTATTTCTTAAGCCATGGCTATCTATGACAAAAAGTATTGTGTTAAAGCACCCTACACAGGGCATACAAACCTTCATAGTAAATTAAAAAATGAACGAAAACCATTATAAAAGTTAGGTTGAAGCTGCAGCACATCTGCCCCCAACCAATAAGATCATGTTAAGCCAATTTCTGCCACCACATCGCCTCATCTCTAACCTTAGCCTATTTTCACCAATCTCTTTCACCATCTCAGAACCCACCTATCGTCAGTCATACTGCTCACCCTCAATCATGCTACACAAAACGAATTTTCAAGATGATTTGCACATCTTGCAGCCATCTTTCAAGGAAGTATTTGATTGCGTTCAGCACAATGTGGTAAACACATTTGGAAAATGAGGCGAAAAGTAGATTGCGGTAATGGATACAATGGGCGTTGTAGGATAATATTTGTGATAAACATTGGGATACAAATTGCATACACACTGTATAGAAATCTGAAGACTAATAGCAGTAGCTGCCAAAGATGTTCTCTTAGCATTCTCTAATTGGCACACAGGGTAGGCATAAGACAGTTAGCATGTCCACAAAACATTTTCCAACCAAGAAAAAAGAAACTACGCCAAAATGGCACCAGTGGCATCGATTTAGAGAAAGAGAAAAATGTACAAATGCAGTGCATGCTAAGGTGGATACTTTGTATAAATCGGCATTGTTACGTTATTGATAAACACACGAAAAAGGGATCTAACTGCCGAAATTGCATATTGCTTTGTGACGTCTCCGCAAAAGTAAAATACAGCTATTTGCAGCACTGTGTTGTCACAGCTTGTACTGGGTCATGCGTGTATTAAAAGCACCCACTACTCACTGGTGCCACAATTCATTTATCGGTGGAATGCACACACAACACTATGCTACAGGTCAGAAATTGAGCATACAAATGAGGCATATAATTATTTTGATTCGATTCTTTGTTTGAACGGCAACCCATTTCCAAGGACAATCTTAGACATGGCCCGCACGGAGCACTCGCTACGTCCACTTGGGCAGCAACACACCTCGAATTCTCAAAACCTACACCCAACACGACAAACATTGCCACTCTTTCAAGGACCCCCCCCCCTTACCATCATGTCACCTTGAGCCTCCAAAGCGGGCCCAACAATTGATATCCCTCCGCAACTGAGTGCCAACACACCCACAACACACCCACAACACACGCACACATAACACAACCATTGATCACCGTCCTCACACAACCACAGAAAAAAGCAATTGCACAACACTAAGAATGATTGCGTCACAAAATGATCGAATCAACTTTTTCAGCATCTTATGGATACCATCTTCTGCAAGTAAGTTAGAACATTTTAGGCAAGATGTTGCTCGGCCGCCTATGATTAGACAAATATCAAACATTGGTACCACATGAAATGCAAAAAACTTGTTGAACTGGTAGGTGTGGCCACTACCTACTTTTAACGAGCAAAATGGCATCTTAAAGGCACTTTTTTGGCACTGTAGCATCTTTTCTGTTTTTAAAAATAGACAAGGAAACTTTGCGGCAGCATCATATTCAAAGGTGTTGCCCGACGCATCAATTGCAGAGGCATACGGCTACGAATCAATTTGTTGTCTTGATGTGTGCCACAAACCAGTTGCTGCGTAACACGGGTAAATAGTGGCTGTGTTTACTTTAAATGTGCGGTTTCAACGCTTAGGCATGTTTGCAAGTATATGTGCGACTCTATTTGCGAGAGATCAATACAGCTATTATTCTGTACTTTTCCGCTTTGCCTTGACGGAGGTTAGCAGTTGATTTGGTGAGCAACAAAAGTTTCTCAACTTTGTCTACTACGTACTTTTACGGTTGACACTTTGTTGTTCGAAACATGTTTTGCCGCAATCCATAGTTAAAAGGTTTTTTGAATGGTGGTGTGGCAATATCTGTGTGTGGTTCCAAGTCCCCTCCGCAAATAAGAAACTTGTTTGAGTTTGGTGCCATTGTAGCTCCATATACAGAATTCATCATTTTTGCTTACAAGCAATTTTCACTGACTTTTTTGGTTTGCTTTTCTATCCACAATATTTTGGAAAAAAACTAAGATTGGCCGGGTTGGTTTGAAGTTAGAAATATTTGTTGCGGATGTCCTTGACCTACCGTACATTACCACTTGCTTGTGATGCAGCACTCTGTTGTAAAGAGATGCAATAAGAATGATGCGGACACCAAATCAAGGGTGAAGATGATGGAAGATAACATTGTCACACGTACCAACTTGCATTTTTTGATTGGTAGACCTCCATGTACGATTTGCTCGGGACGACGGTTGAACATTGGCACACCTTTACTAAATTGTTCATTTGTAGTTTGTGTTTGTGTCTTTGTGTGTTTATCAAAATTACGAAAAAAAAGGCAAAGGCACATCTTCAACGGTATGCCCAGTTGGGCCCTGAGCACAACAAAACACAACAGTTTTTAGTGTGCAAATTTGCTTTCGAAAATGCATTGTCAAACTAATTGTTTTTAACATTTTAAAACTTGAAGGATAAATTGCTAAATGCCTTTTTTTTTTGTGCAAACCATTGCCAAAAGCAACCACTTCGAACGCTACCATGGTTCACACATGAATCTCCTATTTTCTTATCCCTATAACCAATTGCCTGCAAAACACATGCACACATGGTGCACCTTTTTCAAATGGTTTTCTCCATAACCATTGATGCATTGGTGCACAAAAAAAATGCCACCGAAAAACATCGTCTGTTGCGGGAACCCACCACATCAAATTGTGTAATAGGTTTAGGTGTAAAGATCGCTAATGCGATCGCGCGCGCATGTAGACACGCGTGAAGGTAAAATAAGATAGACATTTAGAAAGCGAGGAGCAGCGCATTTGTAGGTATTTTACATTATAAATTTCTGTGTGTATACAGACTGATGGGATGACATTAAGTTTTGAGAAATGTTTGTTGATTTGTATCGCGCCGCGCTTGTGAAGGATTTGGGATCTGAAGGATTTTGAAAACACAACGAGATTTGGAGATTACAAAGAAAATACATCAACAAGCAGAGTATCAGTACAATTGGACATCAAACACACGAAACAAAAATGTCAAGTTTCAATGCACCAAACAAACAAATGTACAAATCAATGCCACATCCCAGACAATCACACATTGCAAACACCTGAGCTATATTGTACTGCTACATACAAACCAAGCATATGGACATGATAGCAAAAAATGCGATATCTACATTTTGATCCAACATGCAAATCATCATGTCTTGGCAATTTTTTCTTTCTCCATGACTTACTTGCAAAGCTGCCAACACATCACATTGCATCAATGTTCAAACACTATGAGGCTGCAAATTAATATTGACCTGATGGGCCCGTGTATACCAAAACCTTGCTGTGTACGTCTTGTATAGCTGGTTTTTAATCACTTCTCATACTGAATTATCGTGATATGGTGAATGCACTCCAAATGCAAAAGTGCTGAGACAAAATGTATGCTTGTTGCCTGCCATTGCCTCTCTGTTTTTGGGCTCAGATCAAAAGAAGCCACAACTTCAATGCCATCTGGCCTTTCTCGCGACTAGCTCAGCCTTCCACCATTCAGCCTGTTTATGCAGGCCTTCGGTGCCCTTGGGGCAGTGCTCTGCACCCTGAATTTGAATTTGTGCTCTTAGTGCTGTCCTTTGCCCAGATTCAGGTTTTTCAGGTTGCCCTGAAAATTTTAACAATGGTGTTCATAGCACAGCGGTCCATTGGTTGAATTTCGGCTCGCCATGAATGCTCCTTTGCCCGTGGTTAGGACGCTTTGAGTTATGCTCCCCGGGGGGACACCCTCATGCATCTGGCATCATGCAACAGTTCATGATGACCACAGGTATTTGCAGGGCAAACACTGCAACTGTGCCGGATCGCTGTACATATATGCAAGCACAATGGACACCATTCAACACTATATTAGGGCGGCAGGGCTGCCATGCATCAATACAAAAAATAGTTTGTGAAAATCACACATCATTGTTTGCAAAGACAAGGTCCTACTTGAAATCCTTCCCAAATATGGTTCAGAGTGGCATCGGATTCTTGATTGCCCATTGTAAGCCATTTTTGGCCCCTCTAAAGTAACAAAATGCCTTGAAAGTGGGCTGCTTTGGGACCAAAAATGGGTCAAAAATGGGTCAGAAATGTGTTCTCCCAAAAATATTCTTGAACCACTTGGGGTGCACAAACAAGTGAAATGAGCCCGTTTTGAGCCCATTTTGAGCAAAAGAGCCTTGAAAATGGGCCACTTTGGGACCACAAGTGGCTCAAAGATGGGTCTAAAACATCTTTTCCATAAATGACCCTAATCCATTTGGGGTGCCGAAGCGGATGAAAGAAGCTCATTTTGAGCCCATTTTGACTCGCTCTCATCCACTTTCAAGGGAGGTTTCAGGGGGAAAGTGGCGTGAATCATTCTTCGCGTCTTTTCCCCACCAGCTAGGTCCCAATATTCAGTCCTGGTGAGGGTTGCACAGGGAGCATCAAGAAATCCCAGGCCCCCATCTCCGATTCTCAAAATCTAATGCTGCCGCATGCTGTGGCTGCAGGTGCCTGCCTTTGGGCCTATCCCTGTTCCTTACGGCAGGTCAGAGGGATTGCCAAAGGCACGCTAACAGGCGTCGTTGTCGTGCTTCTATGCATCCCCCCATCGTATTAGCGAGGGCACCAGGCTTGTTGCTCGGGGCTCGCACGGCGGTGCCTTCCTGGTCCTCGGGTAATCAGATCCCAGTGGACCGAGCTCCGAGCAGTGACCTGGTGTTGGACCGGGCAACAGGCACTCCGTTGCCGGCCAGGTCCGACCTCCTGGGCACCTGCACCTTCGACTTCCTGGCCTTCACCGTGCCGGCTCTAGACGGGACCTGCACCAGCCACCGGACAGCCACTACTCAGTTCCAGACCTCCCCGCTTCGGAGTCCAACCCACACCTTTGCTGAAGTGGGGGTTCGCTTGGAGGCACCTGAAGCGAACGCCAAAACCATCAGAGACTTGAGCAGGGCCACGCGGATCTCAAATCCAGTCACGAGTTCTTTTGCAAAGGGCGAGTGCAGCTGCGATTTTACTAGCGGTATGGGAAGTGCTCCAGGCCGATACCCAGATCCGGTGGATATCAGCAGACGGGGTGCTGCGGTTGCAGCCCCTGCGTGTTGCCCGGCGGAGCTCACTGGGGATTCCAATCGTATTCAGGAGGCAGACCAGCATGGGGCTGTGGGCCAGGCACAGTACTCTCTGGTCCTACCTGGGCTGTTTGCCTGAGGGTCACCATCAGATCCAGTGGGTGTGCTGGCAAAACAACCGATCGTGGGGACACACATGCCCTTGGATCAGCCTGCGCCTGCCTCCACAACCTTCATCGTCCTGAGTTCCAATTCCACAGAGTCCAGAGGCTTCCATCACACGGCAATTCAAAGCAACAGCCCAACTCGCCCCCTCTCCTTTATTCGTGTTCGGCATCAAAATGTGTCGTCGGTGTGCATGTGGGGTGGATGCCGTGTTCCTGAGCTGGATCAGGGGATTCAGCCGCTCACATGTGTGGTGCACGGTGGCTCTGCTGTGACGCCGGATTTTGGCGGTGGCATCGCTTTGTCGTGCCGCACGCCCCGGAACTCCGCACAAGAACGAACCCTCGCTCTTTGCCTCCTCCGTTCGGCCACGGTGACTGAACTGGCGTCGTCCTTCTGGAACACGCGGGTTTCTGGGGGGCTGCGGGAGGGTTCGAGTGCAACTAGAGCCCCTCCCAGACACAAAGGCAGAAGGAGCGGGCGCTTCCTCCGTGGAACTGTGTACCAGAGGATCGTGGGTGCCCCCCTCCATATCCTCAGCCCCGATCGCCGCCAATAAGAATATCCGTGCGGGTCTGAGCCTCGCAAAGTGTGGGAGCGATGCAGATAGCCATTTCATCTACAGGGGGCACAAAGCACGTGTGCTAGGCCGCTGTGGTTAGAAGCCCATTGAAAGGGCGAAAGCCCTCCTTTCGCTTGAACCAACTTGCCCGCTTGAGAGAACCTTGTAGCACAATCGCAGGTGGTCGATGCGGGCCCGAAGCTTCGCACAGCGCGATTGCGCCGCACTCACAGCCACCGCCCGATGACGTACTTCCGCCTTCGGCCGCAGTCGTGTCAAACTGTTTTGCTGAACGCCCCAGGGCCGGTCCGTAGAGATGGTCACCCGCCCCCCCCCCCCCCCCCCGGACGGTTGCGGCCGGTCCAGCGGTAGGACAGGTCGCGAGCACTCGAGAGATCGCCGGATCGATTCCCGGGGCGTGCCAAATCACAGGGCCACGTCGCCATGTCGCCTCTGGACGCAGGAACGGGGCGGTCACAAGGGTCGGCATGAGTGGCGAATCCACAACGGCAGGGGAAACGCGGGTGGATCCACGCAGGCTGTCCGTACGCTGCGGCCCATCACGAGAACGTGGTCGAAGGAATTCCCCTCGTGGTCACAGTGCCACGCGTCGGCCGCCTCCCCCGGGGATATCGAGGTGACAACTTGGGCATGGAGCTCCTCTGCGGCCTCCTCAGCACACAGGTGGCCACTTTTCAATGGCCATAAAGGCGGCTGGACAAGGACTCCGAGTTCCGCTATTGATGATTTGTCCACAAAACTCCAACGAACATTGACTCCTCCGGAAAAACAAGCATATGCTATTGTATTAGTTCTTTGCAAACATGAGACAAGGATTGGAAACAATCCTATTTCTGTCATTAGGGATCACAAAGGCCCGGACGTGCTGCCGTCCGGGATGCTTGCGCCTGCAGGAACCGCAGCCGCAACATCATGCCCTGTGTGGCCGCTTGCGCTTGCGCTTTCATGAATACGACGTCAAATCTCATCAAAAAAAGCGGGGGCACATTGCCTCCAATACTGTCTGGCCCTCAATGGAGCTTTTCAGGGGGATACGCGGAGAGGTGGGCCTCGTGCACACGGACATGCAGCGAGGTGTGTGGTGGACGACCTGCATGCAGAGGGGAGTGGGCAGCAAACACCGTAAAACGACCCCCGCAGCAACCAGCACAACCCCCAGTGCGCCAACCACTGGGCTCCGCGAACGCGGAAACGACACCAGCAGGAGCACCGGTCGCAGCGGCCGACAGAACGCAGCGACCCGACGCAACATGCGAAGGGAGGAACGGGTGACTGCCCAGGGCCCCGTAAAGAAACCGCAACCCGACGGATTGTCACACGCGGGGGCGCGGTCAGATTATTGATGTGCAGGTCGTATCGGGCAATGGGCGCCATCCATCATCTCTGGGGAAGGGGGTTTCCTCGAGTCACATGGCCGGCGCGTGGCGATGTCCGTTGGGGTCTCGGGCTCGCGTACTGTGGGGCAGCGGCACCCGTCCTTGGGCCCTTGGGAGGAGAGCATCTCGCCATCGCCGTCGGGTGAGGGATCCCGCTGCGGGCCCATGCGGGGGCAGGGGGATCCGAGAGCACGCTCAGGGGGTGGGCACCCCTGTTTCGGCTGGGCTCCGACCTGCGCGGCCACATTGCCCAGGCCCTGAACACGTCATGACGTCACAGGGGGTTGGGCAGGCTTTCGTCTCCGGGGGGGGGGGGCAGGTCGATACAGCCCCCGCCCTCCCAAAAAGGACGCAATTGACGCCCCCCCAAATCCTACTGAGACTGACCCCCGGGCCCCGGGGGGGACTCGGACCCAAACTTCGGCAAAAAATGAAAACGGGACTTTTGAATCGGCGCGCCCCCTCGAGGGGGTTCAGAAAAGTCATCATTTGCCATGGATTTGAAAAATTGACCATTTTCAACGCTCAAAAAATTTTCGGCGCTAGAGTTTCTAACAACTTATTAATGGTCCGTTCAATTGAGCCCTGTTCCCGAATGCCCCCAGTTTTGGGGGGCTCTATCGACCCCGCCCCCCCCCGCAAGCGAAAACCCGCCTTCGCCAGCACCTACACACCTCGGGTCAGTCCTCATCGTCCAGGTCCAGGTCGGCGTAAAGGGACTCTTTGGGCGTCTTGCGAAGCTTGAACCGGGTCCTCTTGAAGTTCTTCACTTCGACGGTGGCGTCCCTCCTCCCGCTCGCCCCCTGTTCGACCAGCGCCAGCATCGGGGGTTTGTAGTGGGGGCCCTTGCCTAGGGACTTCTCGTCCGCCTTGCCTCCCCAGCACTGCAGCTCCTGCTTGATCAGGGCGCGCCGCATCCCGTCGTCGAACGGGACCGCCAGCCACGACTTGGGCATTGCTTTGAGGTGGGCCTCGAACTCGGACCACGTGTCGTCGCAGCTGACGTAGATCACAGTGAAGGGCTTTGGTGGCTTTGGCGGCTTCACCCTGGCGACAGGGGGCAGTGGAGGAGGGCAGGGCAGGGATGCATCAGAAGGGAAGGGGCCTCGGAGGCGGCCCCAGCAGCGGTTAGGCGGGCGGTTGGAGGAGGTTGCCAAGGCGGTTGTGGGCGGTTACTGTCGGTTACAAATGCCATTGAGGCTGGCACTTGGCGTCAGGGAGACTGTGGCTGGGCATGGGCTGCGCGCCCTGGAGGCCCCCCCCCCCCCCTTCCAATGCATCCCTGGGGCAGGGGCAGTGGGGAGGGGAAGGAGGAGCGCAAAGACGGGGGAGAGGTCGGCGATTGTGGGCCCCATATGCCCCACAGCCCCGCGGAAGGCAAGGCACCATCTTTCGGTGGTGCAGAGGGCGTGGGCCGTGTGCAGTCCCAGCGGGCGGACAGCAAACATGCGGTGCGGCCTGAGAGTGGAGTCTTGCTGAGGATTGCAAACCCTACGCTCATGGCCGCGTTCGGATGTGCCGCGCCCCGCGGTGCCTCTGCCAGACATGGACTGAACGGCCTGCCAAGTGCCCTTGCCACAGCCCTTGGGCCCAGGTGGGCAACGCCCTGTCCGGATTGGTGTCTCAAGATCCCGTGACCTGCGGCCTATCCAAAAGTGCATTCGAACGCCCTTTTCATTCCCAGTTCGAGAAATACACATACCCCCCCCCCCAACCAGTCAATGGTGCACTATGCGACGAAACAACGGGGTCCAGAAAACCAGGAATCTGAGGGACGTTGGAAAGAAATGGTCGACCCTGATAGCCGACCCCGACGACTAATCCATCACCCAAAATGGCCTCAACCACCCATGGTAGCATGGAGTGAAGTGGGAACCAGATCCTCGGTCTCCGCCGAAGGGGACAAGACCCACGCTTCTGCAACCCCATCCCCTACATGCCTGGCTGATCGAAGGTGAGGCCTAGAACCATCCAAGCTCACCCCTGGTTACACTATGTAGCCCTTCTCATGCAGGTGCTCTGTGTGTGCTTGCCCCTCCCCTGGTGCCTCTCCTTGCACATGCCGCAAGCTTCACCCAAAATGGTCTCAATCCTAGCCCCCCCTAACACACACACACACACACACACACACACACACACACACACACACACACACACACACACTTCCGTTTCGCTCTCCCTACGGACACTCCAACCTGAATGTCCTGGTGGGGTAGCGCTAGGGGGCTCAGAGCCTATTGTTGGGACTGTCTCTCTTCCTAAGAGGCGCACTGAGGGCGGGGCGGGCGGGGCCCCAAACACTGTGAGAAGTGGTACTGGGGTGTTGGAAGGAGGATGGGGGAGGAGGGGGTGATCCCAAAATATGTAATGCAACGACTTGCGGTTCATGTGTAAATTGTGGAATCAGCAAAATTCATGCCCTTCGGATCCCAGCACAGTTGGCACCAAGCAATACAGCGGCAATGTTGATGGCTCAACCCTCAACCCATGATTGTGATACCTTTGCAAAGATTTTGAAGGAATTTGAAATGGTTGTTGTGCCATAGAGTTGATGCACCCCTGGGAACTGAGCAAATCAACAAGGACATGCTCTTGGTGTTATAGCAGGCTGGCAAATGCTTGCCACTGCATGTCACAATTGCTGCACACACATTATAGACCATGCACGGCACAAGGCTCCCATAGGGGTGGGGTCAAGATGGATGGTCATCCAAGAGTTCATCACCTGAAAGTGGAAAGTTCTTCTAAAGCATGTCGTTCAAGGGCCCATATGTTGAATGATTAGGTTCAACAATGGATTCCCATATGAGAGTTGTCATACTGCTTGCAGATGTGTGTGGCTTTCATGTCGTGCCGTTGAGGAGGTTGCATCACATGTATTGTTGCAACTAACAGTCGGATCATTCAGTGCGGAAGAATGTCGTCTTACCACACATACCCACATGAGCAAGGTGATGCACATATTCATATGTGCCGCATCATTGCCACGCTTGACCCGAGTTTCTCTACCCCCACCTTTTGTGTTGAACTCCCGTGATCCCAATCTTTTCTTTCACAAAGGCTTTTGATCGCGCTGAGTCTAGGTTCGGTGAGCATCGTATGGTAGTTTGGATAATACGCCCAAATGCCCCTTTGCAACCCGAGAAGAGCCCAAATGACATAGCCAAAACCCTGGAGCACAAGGTGCACACAAAACAAACGTGGTTCTTAGGACTAGAGGGCTAAAAAACTCAAGACTCGCAAGCCCTGTCATGGTTATTGCAGTAAAGGCATGTGGAGGAGCACGTGCGCATGCGGCACGGCATGGTGCAAGGCCGCAAATGCACCCATGGAGAACCCGCATCTGTTGCAATCTCCATCCCAAACCAACCCTCCCACTTGCACCTTCGAAATGTTTGGGCAAAGGTTTTTGGGGCATCATTCGGGGGTCCTGAAATTTCTGTGGTGCCTGCATTGCAAATCCTTGGTCCGCACCTTCAAGGTGGGCTGCGTTCGGGGGCTGACCTTGACCTCCCCCTTCGCTTTGCCCACTAAAGTGGAACCCAGCGGCTGCAAGAAGTGTCATGCTACACTCCGGCCTTCACCAAGGCTTATGTCAAGGCTTTTTAGGCAAGCCTCACCAATCTCAAGGCCAACAAAGCTGATCTTGTTATGTGGTCTAGCGGCTTGGCCTTGACCTTTTGCACCATGTCTCAGATTGTGCACCACTGTCCATGTGTCTCCATATAGTTTAATGACCAACAAGAAAACTTCTACCAAATCTCAAGCAGAAGAGCAATGGATGATGACTGAGGCATCATTGGTTCCTATCATTATGAGACCACAATATGACAAGGCTTCAATGGCTTCAACGGCTTGGGGCTTAAATTTTGTTCATGGTCAATTTACCACCAGGCATCGAGGTTTGGTGCATTGAGAACTTGATTAGAACCTGGCCATGCATATGTGCCTTGACCTTTGGATGCCAGAATCACGAGCCCAAGGAACACAGAAGCAGAAATTTTCCTCATGTCCACTTGTGTCCTTCTGTCCGATTGTGTCTACCAAATGGAGCATGGCATGTGGTTCGCCCTTGATGTTTCATTTGCACCAGTGTGCCGCCTCTCCTAAGATCTTGACCCGAATAGCTTTGTCACACACTACCTGCACATCCTCCCCCTACACCACCACCGTTGACCACATTGGACACAAGGCCTAGAGTACCCTGTGGCGCCTGCGGTGCATTTGGAATAATTCAGCCAGCAGAATGGATGTGCCACACTTTGCATATTGAGCCAGGGCCGCAGTTTCTCCTTGGTAGAGAGTGATGCCGTCAACAGATCAAAATGTACCCCCCCCCCCCATGGGTACCATTGTGTGTTGTGGACAGGCACCCCTAATGATAATGAAGGAAACTATTGGTGAGTTGGATCGGAATCTTTGCCCACAGCCCTTTCGGCTTCGACCAACTAAACTCCTGTACCCGCCGCACCTTGACCCAGTTGTGCAGGTGCTGCCCCATGGGGGTTATTTTTGCGTGTCAGCCAACCACTCTTGCAACCCTAAACCATCTAGACCAACAATAAGACTATCCGGGTCGCCATTGACGTGTGTTTGCATTTGTGGAGGCCACGTTACCGCAATGGCGGCCCAAGCCTCCAGTGCGCTGCCAGCTACCATGCCCTGGCTCCCCCTGCAGCATGGGCAAGTTAACCCCCCCCCCTTTGGGTGCCAGATTGAACAGAATCAAATGCACATCACTTTGGTGCTGAAGCGACACTGTTGTGAGGACCTAGCACTCCAATACAACCTTGGCGCCTACAATCGGCGTCCACTTGCTGCGTGCCTGTGTGCCACTGTGCCATGCGGCTTACCCCTGACCGGTGGCCCAGGTGCTATGAGCACTTTCTTGCTTGCAAGCAGGCCTTTGCTTAGTGCGGCGGATACCCTGTGGCAGGGGAGGTGGGGGGTGGGTGGGCTCTCTGAGTAGATGTATGGGGCTTCCAGAAAAGATACCCCCACCTCCTATACCAACCTACGGGGGGGAAAAACCCTCAGCGGGCTGGAGAGGTCAACAGAAGGATTGCTTTGCGCTCTCTGCCTTGTGCCTTGTTGGCTTTTGGATACGGGTGCCCACGGCTGTGGTAAAACGTACCAAAGCAAGCCCTGTGTGGAGCTCGGTGATCTGGCGGTCGGGATACACAGTTCTCTGTGCGGAGAGCCGGGCAGGGGCGGGGGCGGAAGAACGCATGCGCGGCGAAACCACGACAGGGTGGTGCACATGCAAAGGTGTTGTGCCGCCTTGCCCCCCCTCGGCCGTGCACCCGCAGCTGCAACTGCACAGGCAGCACCTCGCAATAAAGCCTCGTCTCAGTGACGGGGGCTGGGGTGGGGGGCGGTGCCGGGGATGAATGATGGGGGATTGCTCAGGCAACGCATCCCCACCCACCCACCCACCCACCCACCCACCCACCAGCCAGCCACCCATCGCCCCCACAGAGCAGCCTACAAGCACACAAAGCGCGACTTTGTGTCGTCCAGAGTTGCACTGTGATTCTGATTCCTCAAGTGCTTGTAACTCCTGCAAAGGCAGTAGTAAAGGGGGGGTGGGGGGGGGGGGTTGCACTGGTAATTTTTTGCATGGGAAACTTTCGCACTGGGTTTGTTTCGCAAAGGGGCCTGAAAATTGAGCGGGAAATTCCGCATGCTTGCAGGGGTTTTTTCCAGTAGGTTCCTGCGTGACCTGGATCCCAATTCCAGGCCCCAAGCACACCTCCGTTCTGGTTGCTGTGCAGCCAGAGTGCTCAAATTTCGAAAAAAAAAAACTCCGCCCCTTGGTCTGTAAATGGTCCACCAGCTCAGCAGGTCGACTCGTCCTTTTAGTGCTTTTTCAATTTTGCGATGTGCAGCTAACCTCCAATCAGCTATATTTCTCTTCATAATTGCATTTCTGCATAAACAGTGGCACTTCAACTCATTTCCTCAGCAATTTTGGGTTGTTCAAATAACCCATCAGTTTTCAAATGCACAACAAGGTGTCGTTTGGATTGGTCGGACTCAGTGTTATTGCTGCACAATATCCATCCGTTTCTGGATGGTACTTCATTTACTTGTTGCGCTTCCTGGGGGGGTGCCTTAAGCGCAGTGCGCGTGCAATGCGCGCGCAATGCAACTATTTGGGTGTCTGGCCGTAGTAGAAACCCATACTTTGTGGTACGTGACAGGCATTACTCGAGTGGCTGTGCAGCAGTTTGTCAACAGAATGGTTGTTGGCTCAATGCATGTTTTCTGTTTGACACAAAGTCGCGCTTTGTGTGCTTGTAGGCTGCTCTGTGGGGGCGATGGGTGGCTGGCTGGTTGGTGGGTGGGTGGGTGGGTGGGGATGCGTTGCCTGAGCAATCCCCCATCATTCATCCCCGGCACCGCCCCCCACCCCAGCCCCCGTCACTGAGAAGAGGCTTTATTGCGAGGTGCTGCCTGTGCAGTCGCAGCTACGGGTGCACGGCCGAGGGGGGGCAAGGCGGCACAACACCTTTGCATGTGCACCACCCTGTCGTGGTTTCGCCGCGCATGCGTTCTTCCGCCCCCGCCCCTGCCCGGCTCTCCGCACAGAGAACTGTGTATCCCGACCGCCAGATCACCGAGCTCCACACAGGGCTTGCTTTGGTACGTTTTACCACAGCCGTGGGCACCCGTATCCGATGCAGCCCGCAGACTCGGCTCCAAGCATCGACACCAGGACATCATGACAGCCCCTCCCCGCAACAACCGCCAAAGAACCTCCTGGAGCACGCGACCCCACACAACCGGCAACTCGTTTGACTGTTGCCTGGCCAAAGGACTGCAGGCGCACGCCGCCCCTCGTACCCTACCCCAGGGGACCAAGTCGACCCTCCCCGTGTCGCGATCGGCGCAGTTCTTTGGCCCTCACTGGGGTTTGGGGTTGCCGAACTCAACGTCCGCTTCGACCTCAACCCTGACCCCAACTTGACCCCCCGCCCCACCCCAGCCCCCAGTCAAACCGCCCCATCCGGACCCCCCACTCCCCGCGGGACCTCGTTCACTCGGCTGGCGCCGCCTCGTCAAGTGCCGCTCCGGCGGATAATCATCCGCACAACGGCGCCCCCCCCCCCCCCATAAAGGCGAATGGCGATCGGCCAGTGGGCGCCGCCAGCTGCAGACGAGAACACAATACCATGGCTTCTTGCCAAAACCCCCCATAAAGGCACGAGCAGAGACCTGGGCGCGTCATCGCACGACCCCTCACCGCCGTCTTGGGCCCCCGGGCCCCAGGCCCCCACGCGGCCGCAGTCCAGCCCGAGCACGCCCCCGTAGTCCCGCAGGGCCGTGCCGGGGGAGCCCTGGCGCGGCCCCCGGGCGCCCCCCATGTCCCAGTCCGTGTCTGCGGAGGCGCGCGGCCCCGGCCTCAGCCGCGCGTTCGTGTCCTTCCAGAAGAGCCGGAGGCTCTGGCAGAAGCTACGGCAGGCGCTCGCGCGACTGCACCCGACGTACACCCCCACGAGGTCCGCCTGCGGGAGTGCCTCCGCCGCGAGCACCTTTTGCCCGGCGGCAGTGACGAGGACGGCGTCGTCCAGGAGCGCAAGCAGCCGCGTGCCGGCAGTGGCTTCGGGGTCCTGGCGCAGTGCCCTGCGGATCCGCAGTGGCGATGGGCGTGGCAAGGCTGATGGGGGGGGGCAGCACGGCCGTGAGCGCACGGCATTACCCCATCAGTCCGTCGGCAATACAATAGTTCCGTCATCGTTCAGGGGCCAGTAGTTGGGGCGGGTATAATACCAGGCCTTTGCTTAGTGATACTGGGGTGGGGGGGGGGGGTCAAATTGGCCCCCGGGGATTTTGGCTGACCCACCCACCCACCCACCCACATCGGAAAATTTTTCCTCAGGAAAAAAATGAAATTTATGAAAGGCGCCCGAACTTGGAGGTCAATTTTTAGGTACACAAACTTTTTTTTGGCCTCTGACCCACCCACCCACCCCCCCCCCGGTATAGTATCAACCAGCCACTAAGCAAAGGCCTGCGGGTATACCCGCCCCCACACCCCCGTCCTTCTAGGTCGATGTCTTACGGCCCAAAGAGCCTGTTGTCACATTGCGGGGTGGGAGGAAGGTCTGGGCTCGGAGAGGGGGCGACTGTGCGCCCTTCCCCCGGCACTGCATGCCCAGGATGGAAGTGGGTTGACCACACCCACCCACCCACCCACCCACCCACCAACCCACACTCACTCCCTCACTCACTCACTTGCCTCTTCAAGCGAAGGCCCGGCATATGGGACACTAGGCTCAATCCGTGACTCCAGCCCCCCCCCCCTCTCCCAACCCAAGCGCCTCATCCCAAAAAACACAAACTTTTGGAGGCTGGTTGGAGGTGGAGGGGGGATGTAAGGGCAGATAAGCGGCGGACTGGAATAGACGTGCACTACCTAATGCCACCGCGTCTGGCTTGAAAGTTATTTGGTTCTGATGCGAATCATCACCCTAGAGCACTCCATGTCCATCACCTGAAACACTCGCTGCTGCTGGGGGGTTGTTATGAACGTGCTGTACAATCACACGTGCACAGCCACAACCAATGGTCACTGAGGTATTGAAAAGGCACATTTGTGCGCAAAGCCCTTGCAAACACCATCCCAGCAGCATCAACACCAAGGGGAGAATACCAGGGTTGTCCAGACCTCATGGGCCGCCAGGTAGCAATAAGGAGTTGAGTGGTGGGAACTAAAGTACAGTGCAAGGGGGTGAACTTCACATACAGTCTCCGAGGTTTTCAATCCTCCCCCCCAGCCCCTCATGTTGGGATCCCAGGAACAAATATGGGCTCTACTGGGTCAAAACACAATGTTTTCGAAAATTGCCAATCCCCTTACAGCACATGTGCACCACCTGTACCCAATCGATTCCACAAGGCAGTATGATGACATCGAGTGCGAGCCCCCAGCACACCGAGGGACTGTGTATGTCTGTGCGTACATCTGGTGCTATCTCCGTGGAGAGTCCATGGTTCATGTTAAATGTCGGTTACCAAGTGGTGTAGCTATTTGTGTTGGCGGGCAAACAGATGTCAGGTGCAACGTTTGCTAAGAGACCCCAGAGATGCCATGCTAGGTGGAGCCAACTTCATGGATCCTTCCGGCGTACAGCTGTGGGGACAACTATAGGGCTGCGCCGCAGACTTAGCGGTGTGCCCTCAGCATTACTCCATGGTCATGTTGCACCCCAAATGTCCAGTTGCGCTTCAACAACAAAGGCGGCGAGTGATCACAACCCAATTCCCACAGCGTTGTGCACCACCGCAGCTCCACCAGCTTCAGTTAGCATAACCTCTAAGAGATTGTCCATATGACCGAAGAGTAGTGACCCACCCCCTTGGTACACACTTGAACCCGAAGGTTGTTTCAGCAAATTTTTCAGGCCGGAAGAGAAAATTGAAGCCCATTGCCCCCTACCACCCCAACCCAGTGTACGACATGTTGTTTGGGTGGCTTGAGGTGGGGGGGGGGGGGGGCATCTGGGCTGAAAAACGGCTTTCTCTCAACGATGGCTTTTGTTTGAACGCCGCTTGAATGCTGCCGAAACGATTTTGTTTGAGACTAATGCCCAACCGCCACCTCCCTCCTCCTTGCGCTTGCCCTTCCCCATGAAGGGTTGCACCATCGTCCAGAGGCCCCGTATGGTCCGGGCTGGGCTGCAACTGCACCTGCCCTGCGTCCCCCCTTGGTTGCCCCCCCCCCCCCCACCTCCAGGCATCGGCCGGGTGTGCCCCCCCCCCCCCCCCCAGGAGGCGGGGCACGGGTGGGGACCGAGGCCCCCACCGGGAGCACACGGGCACCACGCGGTGCAGGCAGGGTGTGGCAGTCAGGTGCGTTACGAAGGTGTGGCTCACCCCCGAAAGCCTCGCAGGCCGCTGCGAGTGCAGGTGAGGGCAGGGCGTGAGGACAGGGCCACACGACCACCACCTTGTGATGTCACAGGAGGAACCGACCCCTGTTCCTCCTGAAATCTGCAATCCGAGGTACACACGACCCTTGGGAGTCATCAGGCTCGCCATGCGGCGTCACTCCCTCGAGGTGCACTTGACCCTTGGGAGTCGTCTGACTCGCTATGCGGCGACACTCCGTCACGGAACCGGTGCAGTCTGCACGGTACAGCCGGCTCAGCACAGCGGTCATAGCGTGAGTTCTGCACTCGGCGGATCGGTGGATCGATCCCAGCTGGTAGCATCGTCCGGAGGTGCACCCCGACCCTTGGGAGTTGCTGGTCGCCATGCAGCAGCTGTCCCTCACCAAGCCCGTCAGCTTTTTTGCATATAAGGTGGACCTCAACCCTTGGGAGCCGCCGGACTCGCCATGCGGTGGCTCTCCCTCGCCGAGCTGGTCCGTTTCTCATGCTTCGGCGGGGTGACAGGGGGCAACTCAGTTCGTGGTGTATCCCATGAGAACGTAACCACAGATGGAGTTAAGACCTCCGGAGTACATGCCTTAAGTGGGAGAAGCGGGCTCTGAGTCCCCCTGTCACCGGGAACCATGCAACTTTTCGGAACCTGCCTCAGCCGGCAGGGAAAAGATTGCGTGCCCAGTTCCCAACACTCCACGACGCAAGGTGGTCAACTGTGGGGAGGGTGGGCCCCACCCAGGCTGCAGCCCATACCATCGCAGGTGCAAGTCCTGTAGACCCACCACCACCACCACCACCCCTGACACCACCAACATCTCCACCCTCATCCCCACCGTCATCCCCACTCCCATCCCAATCCCCATCACCCTCGTCGTCGTTGTCGTCGTCGCCCTCGTCCTTCCCCTCGTCCTTCAGCTGCTGCTTCTTTTTCTTAAGGCACACACCTCACCCAAGTATTGCCTACCTACCGGAACCTCAACTGTTGTGGCCTCACGGCTTTCAAAAGTTTCCCACCCACCCTTGTCGAAAAAAAGGCCACCCAAACCTGGCATTGTATTTTGGCCCCCCTGATCCTCCCCCTTCTTGGTTGTCGGCTTGGTCCTGGGTATGATTGGGGGAGTGGCCCGAGGCCGTGCCTGCTTGTCTCCACTATCCTTTTCTGGTGTGGGGGAGGGCAGCCCTTCCGGCAAGGGGGTTGTGGTGGACGCGGGGCGGGGCGAGGTTGGACAACACATGATTTCAGATATTGAGACTCCCCTGGAACTGCGAATCCAAACAAATCCAAGCATCATGCACAGTTCTTCTGGGCACTCGGGAGTAAATTGATTCGTGGCCCACCACAGCCTGGGTGTTGAACCCTGCACCCCGCCACTCGCATTTTGTTGGAACAATGTCCACTTGATGATTGTGCAGTGCCATGAACCAGCCTTGGGGGCTATGGAGCAGCCGCAAACCCTACAACTTGGCCAGCCCAAGACTCCACGAACACTGGAACTTCCATCAGCAATGCAAGTGTGTCAGCCTGCAGTGTTTGTAAATTGTCCGCAGTATTCCAATCAGGGTATCAAATGCATGCCTCCCACAGGCAAGACATGTAAGGTGGTGGTGTGGGTCAAGGAGACGTTTTAAGGGCCTTGGAACCCAGCACTGGGTGTGGCCGAGTATTGCAAAAGGGCAAATGACAATTGACAGTGTGCCTGAGACAGCTAAGGGGGAGGGGCAGAGTGCCTGCGACTGCAGACTCGGCGTCTGCGGTTCTCTGAAACGTGCTCTTGTTATGCACGACAAACAGGAACTTCAAGGAGTGAGGCCCACGCTTTCGTCCACACAACCAATCAGGGAGAAGAGGGAGGTGTCCACGGCCTTCCGTGGCACCCCCACGGAATGCATTCCCCCGTCAAAGAGGGAAATGCATAGGGGGCAACTTCCGGCATGGTACCAGATTGTGTGGGAACAACAGCATACCAGAGCAATACAGCTACTGCGAGAGCAATCAGGAGAGTTGTGCCCCCAGCAGCTGCACGAGAATGCCCAATCCGCTCCAGTGCATCGGTACTGCGGCGCACAAAGGGCATGACAGCGCCACGGGTACAGCGCTGCAGACGCATTGCGCGCCCCGAGTAGGGGCCTATGTGGGGGGCCCGGCATTTGGTAGCCCATGGTCGCAAGAAAATCAACACTATCCGGTTGCATTGCATTGTGTCACTGCCACGCCCGGTAACAACTCTAAATCAAGATGTGGGGACAGTCACCAACCACCATGTTGCACTCTTGGTCGACTTGGCAACATGATTAATGCTCCTTTGCATCATCGAGAAAAAAGTGAACGTCGAGCGGGACTTCCACCGCCCATGAATTGCCGCAGATCACTTATTGGACCTTCACCGAAACCCCCCCCCCCCTTGTGCCTCATCCCCACCACAGCAGGTCACCCCCCCCCCCCCCGGTGATAACGGTACTGGGCAATTCCCCCTCTATAAGTGACATGGTGGATTCACCTTTGGGGAGACGAGAAAGTTGTCAAGAGACACGGTTGCCATAAGCGACACGGTTCACGCACAGAGACATGCACCAAAACACATGTGAATATCTTCAACTGCCCATTCACAATTGTTTGTGGCTGCCTTGGGATTCTCCTTGAACTTGGTAAGCCTCAAATTGCTGCATTGCTGCATTAGGTCTTGTGCAATTGTTGGTTGCATGATATCAACCAACTGTTCCAAACTGACAGTGGCAGTGTCATTTTCAGTTTCAGTCATGGGTAACATCTAGGCACAGAAGGTACTCATGAACACGGGGACCAGTGGGCACACACTCTTAACCCACAAGTGACACGGTTGAAATCCCCCCATCTATGCGACACAGCTAAATTTCCCAGGACCAAAAATTTAAGAGATCTGTACTGTTGTCATCTGGGGGGGGGGGGGGGGAAGTGGTGATATAAGCAGGGGAAACGGTGGGCTACATTGGGGACTAGGCAAGGGCGGGTTTTTTTTCCGTCCCCGCTCCACGATCCGGTCCATCTGGGTTTTTTTTTGGTTTGTTCTTTTTTCTGCCACAACACTCATCGGTGGTCATGCTTTTGCACTTCACACCACCACTTTAATGAGGAAGCACACAGAGAGACGGTGCACATAAAGCAGCTGCTCACAGATGCATCATAGGCAGAAAAAAAATAGACACTCAGACACACACCAAAGTAACACCTCTTCAACAGTACGTAGAGAGCAAAGAAACACGTTCAACAAGGTCAACGGAAGACACACGGGGTGTATCTGAAATGCAGGGTGTGTGGGGTGTGCAGACGGGTGGCGTAGCTGTTTGTTCTCCTGTGATGCACGTACAGCAACCAATGCGGCTCCCACTGGTTTGGCTTTTTTCGGTGGTGGTTTGCGTACCTTCTTTCTCTGCGTGGAAGGAGGGTGCCGACATTTGGGTGGTTTGAGTGGTTTTTTTCGTACTCATCTGTGGCGCTGTGGGCAGAGATACATGTTGCACGGGCGGGCGCACGCAGTTACGGTGTGTGAGACGGGGTGGCTTCCGGCGTTTTCGCCGTGGTGGTGGTTTGCGTGGTTTGGGTGGCTGTTGTTGGGGGGTTCTAGTTGCATGTACCATTTCTGGAGGGGTGCGGGTAACGGGTTCTTTCAATCCTTTGCAAAGTATGTACATGAAAATTTTTGCTTCCATGCTGGTGGTAGGGTTTGTTTCTTCCCCATCATTAGCAAGTTATTTTGCCAATGTGTGCCATGCCATGTTGAATGCACGCATTGTGCTGCACTTTGGTGAGAACATTTGCTAGAGGGCCAAGAGGGGCAGGACAAGTGCAAACACCAGGACTGGTCACATGTACATGAGCTGTAGACAGTGCATGAACTGTGCGCTTTCCGTGCGGGACACATCATATCAACCATGTTCGCTGTTCTCCCTACGCCCTTTCGCTTTCGTTTGGTATTCCTCTTGGCCTATGTAATTAACATGTGCACATACAACATGAACATGATGCCACCCAATGTATCATGGGTCGCACCAACATGTAAAACGAAGCCATCAGTTACACACTCCACGAACAGCCACCTGTTTGTACGAGGGAAAGTGGAGGGCCGGTGCGCAGTGCGTGGCACTCGCCGGCCCGAGACTTTCCCTCTGCCCCTCCACCCACAGTGTGGTACAGCCCACATGCATCAATGCAAAGCTGCAGCTGGCACAATGGACTGTCGGCAGGCTCCCTCATCGACCCAGGCCAATAAATCATGAAACTGGACCACCCTATGCAATGCATGTTTGTGGAAGAGCCGCCAGAACGTGGAGTGCCACCACTTCCTAGGGTAGGATTTGGCACCCATCCCCCACATAACCGACCGGATGTTCGTCACAAAGTCCCTCGTGGTGAGGGAATACCCACATACATTTCAGCAACAACGAGGGAAACTGTGGTCTCCAGACTTGCTTTGCATGGGGGCTACAGCGATCAACCCATGTTCCCCATTCGACATCACCTGGGGGGTCGTCCAGCGAAAGTGTACACACTTTCCTCAATAAACTGATGGTCACCAAAATAGGGTTTTGGGCTAGTTTTCATTGGATTCGCCGGTTTGGAATTTGCATTTGGAATTTGCACCTTAGGCACAAGGGGGAGGGGTTTAAATCCGCCTGATCCTTTGGGGGGGGGACGGTGGCATGCTGAGTGGTTGTGTAGTGAGCACATTGAGCCCATTCATTCACAACTACTCCTGTCTTGTGTGAAACACAATCCCACATTTGTATAGTCCTGGTCCAGTTCAGCAGAGGGATGGTAGTAGGGCGCAGGCAAATTGTCAAGGAAGAGACATGTCAATTCCGACCTGTGTATCGTTGCATAATGCGCGGTATAAACATGGTGAATGTTTGTTACCCGCACACTATGGTCCGACACACAGTGGGTTTCAACCTGGGTCCTTGGATTTTTGGTGCTATGTATTATTGTATGAAGTCCCAGTTCAAGGGGGGCACCGCGGTCTGACCCTGTGGTGAAAAAATCATTCAGAAACAAGTTCAACAGGGCCAGCTCCAAGCACTCTTGTGCAGAGTAGACATGCTAGAGGTTGGTTCCCTTCACTCCCACCTCATCCAGTTTTTTATTCGCCGTTTTGCTGATGCTGAAATGCACTTCTTTGGCGCCCCTTTGGAGGTCCAACATTGGTTTCCCACCGTGCGTACAGCTTTTTTCGTGCCTCGATGATTTTTTCTTTTTTTTAGGGAGGGGAACATCCGTACTACATCCAGCTCCCCCCCCCCCTATTGCCACACCTTGGGTCTTGAAGTACTCTCTCGCTGGTTTCAGGAAACCCTCAATGAGGTGTTCTTGGTTGAGGACATTGAGGGTGAAGAATGACCACATATACCAGCGCTCCAGGAGTGAGCTCATGCGGGCGGCGTGGCGAAACTGTGGGGTCAGGGGGTGGCCAGCATGGGAAAAAACTTCACGAGTGGCCACTTCCTTGGACTGTTTCAGGGGGATGCTTTTTTGTTTGGCCAACCCTTCCGTGCTACGTATTGGCCAACCCTTCCGTGCTACGTACCTTCCATTTTCCGCGGTGCACTGGAAGATGGAGTGCATGAGTTGAATCCAGGCCAAGGTCACAGGTGCGCTAGAGGAGGCCATCCAGACCTGTTCTGAATGGGAGATCAGCATATTTCTCACGATCGTGGCCCGTTCCGTGTTTGTGGGGACGTCACATGGTACTGTGGGGGGGGGGGAGGCGGACGTCCCTGAGCCAGGGCAGGTGGGCAGTCAAGTTGCGCCGCATACATCTGGCAGGCACGCATTTCCGCACAGGACCAGTTCGGTGGCACACAAACTTCAGAAAAAAAACAACGGTACATATTTTGACAATCCGCGAGGTTTAATGGCTCTGTGGTGTACCCACTTGTACTCGCGGTGCACTGAGCTCAACCAAAATGCCTACAAAAGTACATACCTATTTTACTTGCAATTTTACCTGCAAATGTACCCGTGCGGGTACATCGCAGGAAAATATCAATGTGTGGTTTCACCCGCAAATGTACCCACATGGGTACGTTTGCGGGTTTTTCACATGAGGTTTTACCCACCAATTTTGGCATGTACCCACTCGTACCCACACATGTACCCAATAAAAATTTTAACCCACCTATCATCGGGATTTTTAAGAGTGCCCACATGTACCCAAGGGTGGGTTGAGGGGCCCTGTCCTCACAATTGGGTATCCGGCCCACGGGGTTGATCCCTCAGGGTTCGTACCGGTCCCATGGGTAGGGATTGGGGTCTGCTGAGGAAGGATGGTCCCCACCCTTCCCGGGGTTTTCCTACTCCAACACCTTATGACGGCACCCAAGCACGTTGAACAAAAACACGGTACCTGCGGTGGGGCTACTTTGGAGGATTTTGGGTGCCGGGTTGGTGTTCCCAAATTTTGGGGTGTTTTTGGAAGCCTCATTATGGCCAACAATCCCCCTTGGGAACCCCCCTTCCTGGCTAGGAAGGGGGGTTCCGGGGGTGTTTCCTTGGCAGCAGTTTTGAGAAAGAGAGAAACAGGCTTTCTTCGGTGGCATGAGAATCCGGTACCCATTTTGCGACCCCAATACCGTAGAATTGGGGTTAAAGACGCGGAAGCAAGGCCTCTTCGGGGCCATTATTTACCGAGTCCCGAGTCGCGAGACATGATGCCCGCAGTCAGACATTATTAAAAGTTGCGAATGTGCGGGACGCAAGGGGTGGGGTAATGGTACAAACACGGGCCCTAAGGGCCTTGAAGTAAAAAATTGGTCAAAAGAGGCGAGGCCGAAAATTTCAATTCAAAAAAGACGTGAGACACGCACCCTTTCTGAGGCACTATTATTAAAAGATGCGGACGCCAGATGCGAACACAAAATCGGACCATTATTACTAGCGTCTTCATTTCACGCCAATTCTACAGTATCTCAAAGCTAAAGCTGGTGGCGTTTACTGCAGAATTGGGGTTGGAGCCGCGGTTGGCTCCCTTCCTTCGCTAACGAAGGAAATTGAATGGGCCGCATTTTATAGCGATTGAACTTTTTAATTAAAATTTTTGAAAAACATTTTGATTTTTTGTGAAAAATTGAGCTTGCAGTGTTTTTTTACCAGCTACAGCATCCATATTTGTGAATGTCTTTCAATCTGTGTAACCTCTGCTTTAGATCATTGCACCTCTGTCACAATGTGTTGTTGAGGGACACGTGAGTAGCAGGGGCCGAATCCGGAAAAGTCAAGTAAAAATGAATTTCTAAGGCAATGCACATCCTTCACGAAATCTGAATGTGCATCTTTGCTGCGCGTTGCTGTTTGTCTTCATGGAGTCAAAATGGGGCCCAAAGGGCCCACAGGAAAATTTTTTTGGGCGCTAATGGTAGAAATATGGGTCACGAGGGTCCTGAAGCAAAGAATAGGTCAAAAGACGCGAGCCGCAAATTTTCAATTAAAAAAGGACGCAAGACGCGAACACTTTTCCGACACATTACCATTAAAAGACGCTAGACGACACAAAATCTAACCATTATTATTAGCGTCTTTAACCTCAGAGCCCGAGTGTCGTTCGGGAGCCCGTGGTGCGGGAGAACGGCTAGGCAACGCTTAGATTCGGCGTCTTTTTGCTGTAAAATTGAAGTTAAAAGGCATTACAATCCGAAGTATGAAAACGCGCGAGCGGCCCAAGTAGCAGTTTTCCACATTTTTCGCCTTGTGTCGCGTGCACCAGTTCATTTCTAGTGGTCACCTGAGATTCTGACTGGTTCCGAAATTTTCCTAATTTTCTGTGGATCAACAACTGGAACATCATACAAAGTGTGACAACCCAATAGGTCACCATACTTGGTGTGAAGATTTATGGTACGCAGCAAAAGCACGTTTTGAGAAATGATCGGTTGCTCTGCTTGCCGCCGTTGTTATTTGATTGGAGAGAAGCAAAGAATCACGGTCCAAACTTCAATGCGTTGCTTGGCAACACTCAAATTGACACGGTGGTATGGTGCCAGGTAAACACCCTTGTCCCTGATCCCCTGTGCACGTTCGTGCAAGCATAGGGCTCGTCTTATTGGACAACAAAAGTCTTTTCCGCCACTTTTCCCACAGCCAGATGTCAGAAGAAAATATCAACGTATTGATGCAACAGGCTAAATGAAAATTCGCGTTGTCAAGTGAGGATGGTTCTTCGCCCCCCTCCCAGACGTTGTCACGTACAAGCTTCGCGTTACTGGCAGTATGATGCTTGTTGTTCGTTGCCTCAGTCCAGGAGCGATCTGGCCTAATTTTGTGCCCGTCCGGTTCCAGCCACCAGGTTCCCACAACCATGCAGCAACTTGAGTCGCTAAGTGCAGTAAACTGGGGAGTTGGAGCGTCCGCGGTTGCAACTATCGGCACGAGCAGTCCGCAGACGCTGTGCGTTGCACCAGCATCCCAAGCAGCCACAGTCAGGCTGCCGTGAGCACTCTCCAGAGCACCCTTGGCCGGAGTTAGGCAATGACGACGTCTGCAACTGCCAGAATGCCCCACGCCGAATCACAGAGAGCTGTTGTCGAACCTTCCTCTGAATCCCAGCTCAAGTCGGAATCCCCCCCCCCTGTACGCTCTCAACGTCAAGAAAGACATGTTAATGACACCTGCCAGGTCAAGCTCCGTTTCTGATCGAGCCTCTGCCTCCCCATATGTGAATGGGAGAGACCCCACATCAGAACAGTCCCCAGCTGAAATGGGCAGTCCCGCCCCGGAACGCAGAACCGTTGCACGTACACAATTGTACCAAAGCAATGAGGAAGCTTCCAAAGCATAAGAGAAGCGCAGAAAATCCCTCAGACGCACACCCCAACGGAAAAAGCGTGCTCCAGACACTAGAGCAAACAGCTACCGGTCGCACAGAGCGACAGGGACTGAACGATCTTCACCAAACAAAGGTTTTCAAGATTTGATGTATCTGCCCCCTTCATAATTCGAAAGGTGATACTTCTCTGTTTTCCAACCTGGTTGAACCTCGAAAACCCAGTATCTGAAGCAGGGAACAGAATATCATGCCGAAACAGAAACAGCCAGACAGTGGACATCAGAACAGAGATAAATTCAAATGGTCTGTACGGCATATAGAACAAAGATGCACTTATGCCGCATAGAGGAGTGCATTACCTCATCTGAAATTTTTGCCTCCACTGTTTGTCTGTTTTTCAAAATTCAATCCAATCTCCTAATTAGGTGTCGTCACCCCCCCTGTACACAGGGCAAACAGTTCTCAGGGCACAGAATTCCCTGGTACACAAGGCACAGGGGCATTGGCGAGCTCTCCCTGTTGGTTGCGAAGGCTTCTGCTCCTCGCAACCACCCCTGTTTGCTGCACCATTTCATTTCGCTGCTAATGTTTGGCCTATGCTGGACAACTGCACGCCTGCCTGTGTCACTCGCCTATCCTGACTGCCCTGTGTCACATTTATTGGTTTGGTAGCCACGCGCCGAATGAAGGCTTCACGAAGCCCTCCGATTGGAATCGCTGGGGCTGGTGTCAACTCTTCAGGTTTTTTGTAGGGCGTGGTTATCGCAATCACGATGGCTGCCGTCACAAGCACTAATAAGCCTGCCCCACTGCAAGACGTTGCAGGAAGGCTGTCCAAAGCGCCAAGTCCGAAGCACTTGGTTCGTGTGGTGGTCTCCCCCGTCTTGACATTGCCGTCGGATGTATTCATCGACATCCTTTTGTTTGTCTCCATCCGTTCGTTCACGACAAGCGCCCTCGTGTGCAGCAGCTGGAACTGCGCTGTCCGCTTGGCCGTCAAGCTCAACCGCAGGAAGTCGGAGCAGTACGTGCGCAACGGATTGATTTGCATGCAGACCACCACCAACCTTCGAGAAGGCCTCCGGCTGTTCAGGCGGGCCATGGCGATGAACCCAAACCTTGCCGTGGCCTACTACTGGGCGTCGAAGGCCCTCCTCAGTTTGGGGGATTGGGCTGGGTCCGTTCAGGTGCTGCGGTGTGCGCTGCAGCAGAAGCCGTCCCCTGCGGAGAGCCTCAAGTTGCGTGCGTGCATCTTGTACGCCTACAACGATGACAAGGAGGCCAGCCAACTGCTGGAGCAAAGCCTGCGGATGGAGCCCCTTGACGCCGCGCTGCATTTCGAGCTGGGTCGCTGTTACCAAGGGCTAGAGAAGTACTCAACAGCCAACGAGTACTACACGACTGCCCTCAAGCTGCACTATGACCTCCCCTGCGCCGTGCTGGACCACCGGGCAGAGTGCCTGCTCCACTCTGGGCACGTGGAAGAAGCGTTGGCGGATCTGAAATCCTCCTTCGACGCACTCCCAGACCCTTTTGTCGCTCGGAAGATCGAGGCCATCCTGAACGAGTTTCGTCGTGATTTACGTGAAGCTTTTCAGGATTACCTGCCCCAAGGCAAGAGCCCCACAGAGGTCTCCAGCAAGTGCGCTTGCGTTGGGCCTGCCTGCCTTTGTTTGGACAACGGCGTGGGCCCGCGTCATGTCGATCAGGAGGTGATGGCCCTCCAGAGCAATGCATCGGTGTTGGTGAGCGAGGGGCGCATCCAGGCTGCCGTAGACCTACTGACCCAATGGTTGGCCTGCAACGAGGCCCACGAGGATCGCGCCTGTCAGTATGTGTTCCGCGGGGAGCTATGTGGTGTCCTCTGTGATTGGGAGGGCGCGATTAGAGACTATACAACAGCCAGTGAAATCGTGAGGCACGCCACCGACCCTGCAGCCTCCCCAACTCTGTCGTTTTATCTTGAGCGCATCGAAGAGCTCAGATGTCGTCAGCTGCAGACAGCGAGCGACAACGGAGCACCCTGAGTTCGTCTCCAGCTGCTGGTTTGATTGTGGGTGAAGGCGCGCCTCATCCCACGCAGGAAAGTAGTCCGCATTGCGGACAGAACCCCCTGTGAAATTGGTTTCAAATCATTCATGGATCCGACCATCCACAAAAGCCACATCGTGCTGATGAAACCGTACCTGTGGACACCAAGGATCGTTTGGGTGTATGTGTGCCCTACCATCATCGACCCAGCAGCTACACATCCATTTCACATCAGTCGCGCGTTACACAGACCTGCACACACCACCGGGCACACACGCGCGCGCGCACAACTGCTGGAAGCCAGGGTGCAATATGCCGAGAAAGCCGGTGGGGGGCGGCACTGTATGACCTCTGTCCTTCCACCAGGTTTGAGACAGTGACATTTGACAAGCAGGATTCAATGCGGTAGCCACCAACTGCTGGTGTGACCAACCAAATTCCTTGGTCAACCAAACACCAGCGGCTCTTAAGGTAATTCTTAAGTTATGTAATGCCACTTTTGCTGGCAACGCTCCATTGCCGCTCTGGGTGTTTGTGTGTGTGTGTGGGTATGGGTATGGGTGTGAGTGGTGTGTGCAGGTTGTGGTACGCTCGTCCTGTTTGGCCCCAAAACCAACACCCTTACATTTCCCTTTTCCACAATTTCACCGATAGCATGCCCAAGTAAGCATGCGGGCACTGCACGCAGAACGCATCCTTAGCACCACGCTCCCACGACACGCGCAAGACAGCTCGCACCAGGGACGACGTGTCAGGCACTCCCGTCCAATTGGCCTGCTGTTCATGCCCACCCCATCCACCCCGTTGCTGCCGTTGCACTACCCCGGCGTCGCACTCAAACCATTAAAAACACTTCAAACATTTCAACCTCTTAAAATTGTTCCTCTGCCCTGCTGGTCAGGGCGCACTTTGCGACTTTTGTGTTCGCTCTGCACGCCCCAGTTTGTTCTTCAATCGGCGTTCTTCAGGTGCCTCGTCATCAGCCCCCCAATCAGTGGATTCTGGGCTGCAGGTGCCTTCAGTTATGCCCGGTGCAGCCACGTCATTGTTGGTGCAGAGTGCATTTTTCCCATCAAATTGACCACTCCAAGGATGGTGATGTTGGAATGGGAAGCCTGTGTGCATTCATGTTCTTCCGGCAGGCATTGTGCCTTGAGAACCAATTTTTACCTCAGGACAGGTGACAAAAAGTGCAAAAACATTTCGTACCGGAAATTGAACCACCGCCATCCACGTTGTGAACCAGGCCATATGCAAATGGACCACCGCATGACGCTGACATACTACTGCTCAGGGACCATGAGCAGACCGAGGGATGAAATTTTTTTCTCGAAGATTCAGAGACGTTTTGTGATTCAACATGATTCTAATTACACAGCAACCAAAAGGAAGGTGTGTTTGGGGCCTGGGACCAGGCCACTGGAAAGCTGTTTTGCCGAAAAATCAGTCCTCCCAAATTTTCTGCCGAGTTGTTGGGATTTCTTCGCCAAAATGGGAGGGGGTGCCCCGTGCTTTTTATCCGTTTTCCCCGTCTCTTGTTCTACCTTCCCTCGCTGTTTTTTTTTTATGTAAACAGTGGGATCCGATCACGTGCACCCAAACAGAAAACATGGGATCGAGTTGGTTGGCCGCCGATACCCGGTGAGTGGTCCACATCACGCCTCCAGCAGCAGAGACCTGGTGGCGGTTCGGCACGTTTGGTTTGCTGAAGATTTGCAATTCGATGTTTTGTTGTGGATGGGCACTTGCAAAATGTCCGTACTGTGTGCTGTTGATCTTGCGGTGCCCTGTATCTGGGGCATTCGCCATGTCACATCAGTTTGCATTGTTTTTGCATCCCATCTTTGGTTGCTCACGTTGCATTTCACCGACCTGCCCTGCAACTGGCTTTAATGTTGTCAGGGGGCTGCCAGTTGCTTCTGGGTTGCCCCCTGGTACTGTTGAAGTTTGAGGTGGGTGTGGGTCGTTTCAGAAGACATCTTTCGGTGAGCTTTTCGGTTCAGAGCCCAGTGTAACAGTGTACCCCAGTGATTGTCGAAATCTTGGCGATTGTATTTGTAGTTGTAACCCCCCCGCTCCTATAATATGAAGCGCGTGACATTATTTTGACGCTTGATATTATTTTGTGCCTGCAAGTAAGAGACAATGCAATGTCTTTTGTGTCGGGAGCTGGAGGATTTTTGTGCTTGATATTATTTTGATAGGGCAAAATATTGTCAAGCGTGCGTAGAGGTCCACGCGTGTGTGCCTCAATAAGGGGCACTCACCCACACCTCCCGCCTCGTCACATCGAGAGTTCACATCTCAACTCTGCTGTGCAGCCACCGGGATCGCTGCTGATGACCTGCTCTGTCTGCTTTAATAACCATCTTGTCTGCAGAAAGAGGGTCGTGCTGATTCATCCGCATTGCTCAGCTCTTGATACAGGTCCAAGAGGCAGTCAACGACCTTGCATTGCTCAGGGGTGATCCAATGCCTTTGCGTCGTGTGAGGCTCAGGTACCCTAAGGCACCGCTCCACGACGTGGACGCATGAGGTGACTCCACGACGTGAGCATGCAGGCTCTTTGACTGTGTCTGCCCCGATCTGAGGAACCCATGCCATCATGTTTGGCATCTGACACCTCGTGGGGTGTCCAATCGGGGGCATCCTCTGGTACCCCTGCACGATCCGACGCCCCTTGCCCCCCGCCCCCCCTCCTGTGCCCTGCCTCGAAATGCAGCCGCTCAGCCCTCCACGTGCGCATCAATTACGCTCCACTTATGTCATGAGGAGCTGAGAGTGCATGTTTCATGGTCTGCAAAGACACACACTGTGTCTGAAACAGAAAACAGAACATCATGTATGACTACATTAGTCAGACAATCACAGTCAGTCAGTCAGACATCAGCAATCAGTCCCGGAGCCATGGGGGTGGGGGGGGGGGGGGGGCAGCAAAGCCATGCCAAATCCTGTACGTTCGGCATCTCACTGGCATAGCACTGCTTCACCCCGTCTAATGTGATTCGTGATGTTGCACCAGAATATTGGGTACAGGGCCCTTCGCATGGCCGTGTGTGTGTGGGCTGGGGTGGGGGGGGCAGCTCGAAGACCTTCACAATGCGCAGTAAGTTTTCGACAATTTTCCTTTGCGGAAGGTCTGCAACTTCGCATCTGGTGAAAGACAGAGGGATGTTTAGGTGTACCCAGAGGTTTGCTATTCTCAGGTGGCATTTTAAGAGGAGGTAAAAGGCAACCCATTTATGGGCAAATCCGCCGCAAAAGTAACGTGCGGCGCAGACACTCCCCCCAATGCTTCCCCCCCTCCCAGGGAGCATTTTGGCGGCGCTGATCTTTACCGCCAATTGGCTGTTTCGCTGTGGGCTTAAGTACCGCCCATCATGTGGAGCTTCATGCATCTTTTCCCGTTTCTGTTGCAATTTTTGTGAAGTTTTTTCAGTCATATTTCCTCCCAACAACCCCCCCCCCCCAACTGGCCCTTCCCCAGGCGGTGGGGGGGAGGGGCGGGCACCCACATACATTTTGACCCCCCTGTATGTCAGAGATACCCCAACCCTTTTGGGTTCAGCACAGATGTAAGTGACACCTGGAAGCGCGCACGTAGGGGGGGGTGATCAAGAGGGTTTCTGACGGGGCCTAAGGGCCCGAGCTGACCTGAAACCCTACTCCGTTTTTGCCAGACACCACATGGCCCACATCGGACTTGCGGGGGCGCCTAACGGCACCTTGCTGGACAGCTTGGACGCTGTCGCACTGTTGAGAATGCCAGAGTAATTCTGGACGGTGGCAACCACCGCTGATTTATGACCAAAGCTAACCCACCGTGCCCCCTAGGGCTCGGACGGCGTCTATGTATTTATATTGGGTTGCGGTGAGTTGTTGTGTAGTGCCGGTGCGCTGTGGCCCCTGGCACTTATGAACTGGCCTTTTTGATCAAAAAAAAAAAAAAGATTTATGACCAAAGCTAAACCTTTAAGGTGTTTGCTGCATATTGCTAAAATTCGACTGCACTTCGCTAGTGTGACCGAATTTGTCAGCCATGCTCTTTGGCCCGAGCACGCCAGATTGCTTGCCTATCCGGCGCCTCCCAAGGCGAAAATACGTAGTGCATGAGAGCGGCTGGAAGAGATGCACAGATTTGGATGATGACAGGCGCGTTGTGCGACAGTGCAGCAGAGTCTGATCACGAGGAATGTACATCTGTGGGGGTTCAAACGATCACTAGCAGCGACAAGAAACATTCTGAGCTCAAGATTCCCAGTTGCCACCCGGCTGCCATGCACCGAGGTTTAACCGGGTTTGGCATAGAGAATAAAGATGCATTTATGCCTGACTGTGGAGTGCATTACCTCTGGTTTGCATTTGTCTGTTCTTTAATTAGGTCACACCCACACCCCCGTGGCGGGGGACGCTTGTGAGGGGGTTGAGGCCTGCCATTTGTTCTCCCTGTCATCGGTCTTCTGGAAACAAAAAGGAATCCAGCGGGTCTTTGCCAGGGTGCGCGGGATGCAATGGGGACCCAGTGCACAAGGACTCGCCACAGTTCTGGCCTCTGTAGACCCCAAACTCACCCGCCGGCATTCATTTCGGCTGCTGGCCACCCCCCTCCCCCTCCTTTTCGGCGTTGGGATAGACATTCCACTCTCACCCACACCCCCAAACGCCCCCAGCACTGACCCCAACAAATAAACTGTGCCCTCAAGGGGGGAGTATCCGCCGCGTGCGCACCGTGCCTGATACTCCCCCAAAGGCCTAAAGAATTGTGCCGGCTCCACAGAGCCTGTGCCCGCAAGGGCATAAAAAATTGTGCGGGCTCCACAGAGAGCTGTGGTGACTGCCCTGCTGGGAGAGAGGTCCCTGTGTGCGACCAATTTGTGTCTTCTTGGAGGGTGGATTCAGAACCCAGCACCATGTCTCTCCGGTCATGCCTGTGTCCGAGGCCCCTCGTGTGACCTTGTGCTCCATACCGTGCCCACTCCTGTGGGCGCCCTCATATGAGACCCTGACGTCACCAAATGCGACTGAAGCGGTTTCTTTTGGTGTGTGTGTGTGTGTGTGTGTGTGTGTGTGTGTGTGTGTGTGTGTGTGTGTGTGTGTGTGTGTGTGTGTGTGTGTGTGTGTGTTGTGTGTGTGACGTCCTTGCTTCTGCTGTCCTCCAAGGGCAGCCAGCTGCCCTTTGTGGCCACATCAGGTGCGTACTGATCTGTTTTTGAAGCTTCCAATTCACGGCCCAAATCTTCTGAATCGCCGCGAATGGTTACCCTGAAATGCTGATTTTGTGGTCTTGAGCAATGTACAGGGAGATTAGCTTAGCATAATTTAGGTTGCTGGTTTTTACCGGGGGAACTGGATGTGCTGGATGTGGCGTTGCGAAAACAGTGTCCCCTCTCTTTGTGAGGGGTAGGCCTGTTTGAAAGATGCTATGTGAACCGGGCAGAGCACCCGCAATGTAACATCGCGACCAGTGAACTCACCTTTGCAGCTTCCAGACTATGCGTACTGAAGGGAAAAAAAAGGTTTTTACTGGGGGAACTGGATGTGCTGTGTCGCACCATTTTGTTTGCAGCCAAGTGCCATGGCAGGGACAAAGGGAAGGCGAGGATAGAAGGACAAGTTGGGAACAAGCAAAGGGAATGGGCTGGACCCAAGATTGGCGGCTGCCAACCTCTGCAACCTGCTTACTACATGGAGTATAACACACAGAATATATGTAAGGGCAAATGGGGAGAAGAGGAGGTTACAAGGGTGGGAAAGGATGGATGCAGATATGGGCTGCAAGGGGATGAGAAATTGATATACCTCAGCAAGTCCTGGTGCAACAAGCACACAACTGTGGGTTGTGTAACAGCAAACAGTCAAGCACGTTTTGTGCAAACCATGAACATCGACTGCCTCCGATGCCAGTTGCACCACCACTGAAGTGGTCGCCCCGTGGGGGCATACCGGGGGGGGGGAAAATTCCGCGGGGGGATTTTTCCGCGGGGAAAATTCCGTATTTCAATTTGGTGCGGAATTTTCCCCTCATTTTTCAAGGGGAGGTGCGGAATTTTCCCCGTGCGGAATTTTGTCCATGTAAGCAACCGTACCACCGTATGCCTTGTGCTTCGCCGTTCGCTCCCATTTGTTTTGTTCCCGCTCTTCTGCAGGTGTTGTCAACCAACAGGGAAGGGGGGGCAGGAAGTCGAATAATTTGTGAATGGTGGGCCACGCCATCTACAGAGGTGATCTCAGGTACAATGGTCATTGCCTTCTCCCACGATCTGTGATCTGTGATCCATTTAGACAACCAAAATTGGTCACTTGCGTTAGGCACATGCGACCTATTGGGAAGGCCCACGATTAAATGTACTTGAGTGCCTGCTACACAAGCCTCAGAACAGTGGCATGCTTCTGTGTTTTTTTTTTTGCAAGGTTGCCTCACAGGTGTCACGCATCTCAGGGAAATAGTGCACAGGTGACTCATCAACACCAAGCCGCTCGTTGTCTACCAAAATTTGAAGGATTGTCGTTGTTAGCTCAGCAGGGTTTTTCGGATTCCTCATGTGCCATATGTTTGTCTTCCCCATGATGTTTTTAGGAACACATCATGGACCGCTTTGTGGTGCGCAAAAGCGACACCGGAAACACCGCTGTGCCCGATTTGGTGCGCCATTTGCAGTCTGTCTCGGCCCAAAAGGTTTGGGAGGTGCGGAATTTTCCCCTTGATTTTTGGGACAGGTGCGGAATATTCCCCGTGCGGAATTTTCCCCTGCGGAAAAACCCCCGTACAGAATTTTCCCCTCCCCGGTATGTGACACCTATCAATGGAGTGTAGGAGTATTTTAATATTTCTGGGCGTCCTCTCTCTTACCGTCGAGTAGCAACGTGTTTTACAGCCGCCTTGCATTGGTGGGCTGAACCTGGCACTCCATCAATGTGACTGGCTTTTGGGCCACTGGCTCCAGTCACTTCTTTCAACCTTGCTTGATTTTTAGTTGTCAGCGTCTCCACCCCCTTGGGCTTGTAGCACCACAAGCACATTTTGCATATTTGGCCATGATATGTTGGCGGTCCACGAGATGCCGACACTGTATGTTCTTCACCATACTCTGATTCTGCCATCAAGGCGTGACAGCACATGCTGTACCAGACGGTGTTCTCTAACCAGTGCCTATGGCGGGGGCATTTAGTCTGTGGGAACCGACCATCAATCCCCCCAGCGGATATGAAATGTGCAGCCCCATCAACACACTTACCCTGTGGGGGTTTGACATTTTCAGATCTCAGAGACCCTAGACTCCAGGATCTTACCTGAGTACTTTCGTAGCACTCTCAGCCAGTCAGCCGCAGTCGCACACTTCGAAAGCCGAGCAAAAAAAAAAATGCCAACGAAGTGCAAAACACTGGGCAGCCTGCGGGCGTGGCAGTCTCCCACTGCATACCCTGGTTTCAGACTCAGCTAATCCTCAGTACGTGTCAGATCCGCTACCACAGTCATTTGTGGGATCATCGTAGCACTGGACAGCTCTGAACCTTGATCCCGAGGGGTTACCTCGAGTGCTGTGACGCGAGCAGGCTACGCCATCATCTTGTTCTGAGGCAAAAAAAAATTGTAAACGAGGTGCATGATGGTAAGTGTGACAGAGTTGTAGCGTTGATTGAAAAGCAGCACATCAGTTTGCATTTGCAAGCTACCCTGCCCCCCCCCCCCCCCCGGGGGGGGGGGGGCGTCACCCAGACAATAGTTTTTTCTGATGTGCTCCCTTGTTCTTCCTTTGGGGGCGCCTTAAGCGCAGTGCGCACGCAATGCAACTATTTGGGCGTCTGGCCGTACTAGAGACCCATACTTTGAGATACTAGGGGCCCCTAGGGGCATCATGGTGACCCCTAGCGGAGGTTTTGACTTCTGATTTTGTCCCCCTTTGTTTGGGGATCCCCGGGAATGCAGGGGAAGGAGAGAGCCCCTTCCTCACAACCGAAACCACCGGCTAAAAAAACCAAGAAAAGGAAGCAACCCGATGAACCTGGAACATTCACCGAGGAGGAGGTGGCAAAAATGAACAAACGGAAGACAAGATCCTGGAGATGTTGCTCCATATACATGAGAAAAGCACCGGAGCTCACCCTCTTGACCCCCAAAAAGATGGTGTTGAATGGTGGATTAAGCATTGTGGCGGAACTTAGTCCTTAAGGACACAAACTAGACAGGCGATCTACCTCATACGGAAACGACCACGTGAGCAGTGGGACCCCACTTTGTGGGAAGTCCCGTTGCAGCCACTACCAAAATGACAAAAAGCGCACTAGGATCCAAGTGAGTGGGAAATCCCTCTAACTTGACCACACCCACTTCAACGGGAAAACATGGGGGCCCAGCCAAGAGCTCACCCTGGCAGTGCCAAAATCTGTATTTATCACTGAACTCGGCCCATGCGGCACCTGGCACATTCAGAACTGGCCTATTTGATCAAAAAAAATATGGGTATTGATGCCTACTCTGGCGAGGAGTTTTGGCTAAAGTATGGGCATGATGATTTACTTCCACGCGAACATTTGTTCCGCTTCTTTTTCTTCCTTAAGCACACTCCACCTCATAGGTGTGCTCATCTCCTCTCTGGAGCAACGGGGTGCTCTGAGGAGGCTTGGTGGGCAAGTGTGCATCGTGTTCGTTGCATGATGTGTGTTATGTGAAGGGAAGGTAGTTTGCAACTTTCTTGAGCTAGGGCAGTTTGGGTCACCTAATTCTAAGGGCGTTTCCAAGGGGTGTGCCTGGGGGCTCTTCGGGGGGAACATAGTCTAAAAGTAGCGCGCAGTGCGCGCGCAGTGCAAGGATTCCCCCTTTGTTGGTGCCCCTTGCTAGCATTGACTCCTTTGCATTTCGACACAGATGTATGCTACAGGTGTGCATGTTTGGTACCACTCTCGTAGCAAGGGTGCCCCGATCCTGGCAACTGTCATAGGTCCCTCGCCCGCTGGACCTGAGTTCCTACATATTCAATACGAGGGCAGTGGGGACAAGGTGCTGGATCACACAGCAGCCAAGGTACAAAGATGCATCTCCCGAGTCACCGGGATCTCCTACCACTGACAAGGGTGCTTCTCCGCAACCAGTCCCCGCAGCCTCAAATTCTGCACACTGCAGCCCCTGCTGGTACACCAGGAATTCTTGTTTTTTAGTCTGATGCGACCCATGTCACCCACAGCCCCACATTCTGCACACTGCAGCCCCTACTGGTACACCAGGAATTCTTGTTTTTTAGTCTGATGCGACCCATGTCACCCACAGCCCCACATTCTGCACACTGCAGCCCCTACTGGTACACCAGGAATTTTTGTTTTTTAGTCTGATGCGACCCATGTCACCCACAGCCCCACATTCTGCACACTGCAGCCCCTACTGGTACACCAGGAATTTTTGTTTTTTAGTCTGATGCGACCCATGTCACCCACAGCCCCACATTCTGCACACTGCAGCCCCTACTGGTACACCAGGAATTTTTGTTTTTTAGTCTGATGCGACCCATGTCACCCACAGCCCCCAATTCTGCAGCATGCAGAAAACTGATAGGGGCATACCGGCCAAAAAATTGGTGTCCAGTCGCAGCTGTGAAGTGGTATGTTTTTGTGGTGCAGTTCCCCCCCGCCTAGAGGGGGAATCGTCCTTTCATGACCGTCCCCCCCCCCAGGGGGGGGAACCGGCCCGACAAAAGGGGGGAGATTTCAAGGGGGGGCCAGGGTACGTGTTCGTTGGTTTTGGCAAGCCTGTGTATTCATTTTTGCATGGTTTGCCAGTTGATGTTGTGCCTAAAGGGTGTGCTGAAAATGCCTGGAACCTGGACACCGCTTGTATGGCAGAGCAGAGATGTTGGAATCTGAGGCCTAAGTGCAATTCATGTGATTTCAACATTGTGCAGGTGTACTGTGTTTGTGGGATGTGCTGCTGCACCCCAACATAGAACACCACTACATGCCAGGTTATCGCAAAACTTTTCGCATGCGCCAACAAATATGAACAAGATCCATTTGCCTTGGATGCACTTGATTCCAGGGTTGTTTTTCAGCATTTTCTCAAGCAGTTTTTGCAGCCTGGCAAAGAATAAAAAAGAAGAAAGAAAGAAGAAAAAAGAAGAAGAAAAAGAAGAAAGAAGAATGCCATCCCCCTCCCACTCTGATAGTGTATGACATGCAACCTGCTGATTCACCTCGGCCTTCAATCTTCACTCCGCTGTCTTTTTCAGCCTACAGTCATTGTGCCTCACGCACACTGGGAAGCCTACGGGCGTGGCAGTCTCCCACTGCATAACCTGGTTTCAGACTCAGCTCATCCTCACTACGTGTCAGATCCGCTACCACAGTCATTTGTGGGATCATCGTAGCACTGGACAGCTCCTTGATCCCGAGGGGTCACCTCGAGTACTGTGAAGTGAGCAGGCTACGCCAGCTCATCTTGGTCTGAGCCAAAAAAAAAACAAGAAGAAGAAAAACAAGAAAGAAGAAGAAAACAAAATCCAGTTGCCATTTGTTGATGAGCCCTGGTTTTACCCTAAACCCCCCTTGCAAACTCCCCCCCCTTGCAATCTCCCCCCCCCCACCCGGGAGACCGTCACTTCCATGTTTTTCTAGTTAACATGTATTATGCTGGTTTGTGTTGCCCATCTGGTTTACGCATGGCCTTGCATTGCTTTCCCATTACTACAAATCAAGCACCTGTGTGTGTTCTGTGATATTCTCTCTCCAAAGGTGTTGTATGGGTGTGTTGTGTTGCTACTTCAGACCCAAGATGTTTTCTCCCAGTGACCATGTACGGTACCACTCACGCACACTTGGTGCACATGTGTTGGCCACTGTTGTGGGGCCCGTGCCTGTCATGCAAACGTGTGTTTGCGAGCGAAGCGAGCAAATACGCGTTTACGTATTTGTCCCATTCTGCTTAGCCGGTTTCTCTGTGTGGCAAGCTAGCCTCACAGCATGCAGGACAGGGCTGTGACGAATGAATGAGAATGCCGTAAACTGAGCATGTGCAACAGTTCAAAGTGTGTTATTCTCGTACCCAGAAGTTCTTCACCGTTCCTTTGGATCGTCAATAACATTAGTGTTGGATGAAACACATTGGCACCGCATCAATGCGAAAGTCGCTTCACACGTGTTCTATTTGCTTGCATCGGTGGAGGGTACCACAGTTTGCCTGGAAATACCCTTGCAATCTCCCCCCCCCCCCCCCGGGAGACCGTCACTTGGCGACCGTCTCCCCCCCCCACCCGGGAGACCGTCGCGCGCTAACCCGGGAGTTTGCAAGGGGGGTACAGGGTAGATCAAGACAACGAGGTAGTATGTCAATATTGGTGCATGTGTATGGCAAAACGTTAAGATCTGCTTGCTCCCCAGACAAACTAATTCTAGTGTACGTACGCATGCTGTTACCCGCATTGCACACACAGTGCAAAGATTTACACAGGGCATACTTTTTGCCTCACCCACACCTCCCGCACATCAGGAGTTCACATCTCAGGCTTCAACGCAACACTCTGCTGTGCAGCCACCGGAATTGCTGCTGATGACCTGCTCTGTCTGCTTTAATAACCATCTTGTCTGCAGAAAGAGGGTCGTGCTGATTCATCCGCATTGCTCAGCTCTTGATACAGGTCCAAGAGGCAGTCAACGACCTTGCATTGCTCAGGGGTGATCCAATGCCTTTGCGTCGTGTGAGGCTCAGGTACCCTAAGGCACCGCTCCGCGACGTGGACAGCAAGAGCTGCCCCAACAAAGCATGCAGGCTCTTTGACTGTGTCTGCCCCGATCTGAGGAACCCATGCCATCATGTTTGGCATCTGACACCTCGTGGGGTGTCCAATGGTGGGGCAAGATTGGCACACACACACACACACACACGCACACTGGATACCTAGCCAGCAAAATACAGAGGTTCTGATTCCGCAGAAGGGAGGGAAACAACGTCACAAAGAGGCCTCAGCAGACCTGAGCCAAATGAGGCGTCCAGCCCAACGCTGCACAAGGATCCACCTCTAAAAGTACAGATCACACACACACACGCGCGCACACCGCCGAAGAAGAGACTGTGAATTCGCATCGCCCGCCCACACTCACAGGACATGCCCGGTCCCTGCACACGCGGAACACCCCTCAGCCCTTGAAGAGGCGGCAAGCAGCCCCCCCCCCCCCCCAAAGGGGGCATGGAGGCCATTGATCCCCAAAGGGGGCATGGAGGAAGATGTGGACGTCCCCCTGTGCACACTGTTCGCACAGGGGCATGGGAGAGCCAGCACTGAACACACATAAGGCTCAACGGACCATGAGGTTCTGATTCAGCGACAGCGGCGGGAAAGGTCTCACAGAGTGCCGACTCTCACGCCAGCATGAATGGGACTGCCGCCCTCGCATTGCACATGGGTCTCCCCCCGTTGCCCTCCCCGTCGCATAGCGTCTAGGACTTTAATCGGCCTTTGCCCTCGTTAATACTACCCTCCCGTCGCAAGTCCCCTCGTTAATACTGCAAGACTGCAATACCGTCGCAAGAGCGGCCAGGACATAAACAGCCATCAACCCTCGTTAATACCGAAGTTTTCCATAAAAACTGAGGTTTTGGGAGGGGGGGGGTGCAGTGGCTGAGACTAAGACTGAGGCAGACCCCCCCCCCCCTGTACTGTACAGCTGATGTTATTTTGCTGAGTGTACCTCCTGGGGACTGCTCGCCCGGGAGGGGTGGACATTGCACTATGTGGCGCTAAAAGCGCGGCCGTGGGCCATCATCGTGCCCCCAAGGGGCCTGCAAATACTGTGGTTGACTGTGGTACAGGAGTCCTGGAGTGCAGTGCAGGAGGGTGCAGGGCAGTGCAGGGCGGTGCAGGGCAGGGCGTGCACATGCCAAAACTGCAGAACACAAACACACACACACACACACACCCCAGAGACACACCAGGCACCAGAGACAGGAGCACAGGCCCACAGGACTGCACCACTTGTCTTGTAAGCTGGCGCCTCAGGCGACCACTGGGGCCATGGACCCATGAGGGCCTCCCTCTTTAATATTGTCCCCCCCCCCCCCAGAAACACGGTCAGACATCGCGGTAGTGCGAACAGAGCTTGTAGAGTGGTGACATATGTTAGATGACCCATGATGTTTCTGGAATGAAATTGGGTGTGTCACACACACATACACACACATACACACACATATACACACAGAACTCATGGTTTTGCTGATGAATGGTACCCCCCCCCCCCGCGCCTAGGAACCGCCTTGCGCAAGAACCGCCCCCTGGTTCCGCCGTCGAATTCTCGCACAACTTGTTTTACCAGGGTATTGGGTTTTTCATGGTTCTGGTGGATGTAGGACAGCTATTCAGGTGTGCAGGACATCATTTCATGTGTGTTGCTACGGGACCCCTCATCAGGGGGGACCCTACTAGTCACTCACAGGCGCACATCCCCCTTAAACCCCTCCCCCCTGCTCTCGACCCCTTCCCCGAAGCAACCAGCCCCTCACAACAAACAAACAAAAGTCAGTTAAACACAGGGGGCCACTGACAGCACCTCTTTGCAAATTTTATCTTTTTCATTTTTGGCGAACCATCCTTTCTTAGTTAAACAGGTGCTGTCTGATGGCTGGCACGGGCGGGGGTGGGTAGGACGTAGGAATGGTGAACCTCGCAGTTTGAGCGTGCTTGGGCGTCACACACACACACACACACACATACACACACACAAGGATCCCCGGCTCACTCAACCGGGCTAAGCGTAGGTCTCACAACCGACAGGTCGTGGGTTCGATCCCCGGAGCGGGCATGTCTGGATGCGGGCGGCGGCAGCCGTGCGTCAAGGGCATCCTTTCTGGGGAAATCGCCAAATGAGTAGGCCGTGGAGGCCGCCTCGCTGCCGCGAGCACCACCAGCTGTGGAAGCCCCAATACACATACAACACACGGGGCAACATGGCGATGACGGGCTCGTCGAACTAATGCCGTGGAGCTGGCCCGGCGGAAGCCACGGAGCCACCACCCCACTTCCAGGGTGGTCCTGGGGCAGCGAGCCACGTTCTGGCCCAAGTGCATATCGCACTGGTCGAGGGGTAACACAGGGACGCTCTCACACCCCTGGCCTGCACCGTGGGCCTGCTATGATGGGGTAAGCGACCCGACCCGAGGACGCCAGTGTGGCCTATACGGGTCCAACCGGGAAGACCTGGTAAAAATGGTACAACCACACACACACACACACACACACACACACACACACACACACACACACACACACACACACACACACACACACACACACACACACACACACACCACTTGATGCCTCTCGACCTATGGAGCCAGAAAGGCCAGGGGACTCACGGCCAGGTGCAGAAAACAGCTTAGGAAATTACGAGCCAAGCGACTTTCAAGAGGCTAACGCCGCGGCCGCCCCTCGGAAACCCGTGTTATGCCCAGTGGCCCCAACCCCAGAACTGGCAGTAACGGTGCCTGTTGATATGGGTGATACTGTCTCAGGGTCTGACAATGCCAGCGCCAGTCACAGTCCGTGTCACTCTACCGCCCCCCCCCCCCCCCCCATGCGCAAGCACCGCCTTGTCTAAGCACTAGGACCCGGTCTGACCGTCACTTTTGCCTAATTTTCTGACCATCTGCTTTTACGGTCAGAAAGTAGGCAAAGTGTAATTGTGTGCTGATTGTGGAGGGAAAGAGGGGATGTTTCATGCTTGTGATGAGTCCTCCTGCTCATAACAACATTCTGCTTGGGTCTCAGGCATGTGACAATTATGAGGTGAGCAAAAAAACGAATATTGAGATGGAGGAACTCTTTGCTCCATTGGTGATTGAAAAGACCAAAAACCTGAAGGACACCGAGCAAATTCCTCACCCTTCACATGCACAATGCACCAGCTTCTGATGCCCCTGATGGGCAGTGAGGACCTCCAGAACTTGCTGAAATTTGCCTACACATTGTGTTCTAGGGCCCTGTTGCGACTATTGTGCTTAGGGTGAGGTATGGGCAGGTTTTTGGGACATGCTTTCTTTTGGTACCGTGCGTCACGCGGTTGCACCGCTTTGTCTAAGCACCAGGACCCGGTCTGACCGTCACTTTCGTGACCGTGCTGGTGCTTGCGCAAGGGGGGGGGGGGTACCCCTCTGTGCCCCCTGGCAAGAGCAACACCCTTGTCAGAACAACAGTACTTTACCTCCCCTTGTAAGCCCCCCCCCCCCTCTTGCAATCCACCTATGGGAGGGGGATGAGCTGACCTAGACGGCCCATGAAACATTCGATAGCCGCCCTGTGCGGTGACCTCAAGGCAACATACGGAGCTGATCTGGTTTGTGCTGCAGTGCAGCGAGACAAAACAATGAACTGAGAATGGTGGCGATCACCATATGCCTATGTCACGGGGGTATATGAGAGCTCTGTATCCGTTGCTCATGGCCCCCTTGCAACCCCCCCCCCCCTGGGGGGAATGGTCACTTGGCGCAAAGAGCATAGGAAATACTTTTTGCAAGGCGCCGAAGGTGCCAAAGCTGATTCACACTGTGATACTATGGCACAGTTCTGTGGTGCAATCCCCCCCCCCCCCCAGCGGGTACAATGAGTGATGGCGATGACCATATGCCCGTGTCACGGGAGTTTATGTGAGCTCAATATCCGTTGCTCATGGCCCTTAGCGGGGGAACCGTCACTTTGTGACCCCCCCCCCCCCTCTACAAGGGCAGCAAGCAAAACACTGAACAATGTGGTTATGACCATGCGCCTGTGACACGGGGGCGTATGCGAGCCCAGTTTCCGTTGCCTCATGGCCCTCTACAAGGGGGGAACTGTCACGACATTCGTGGGGAGATTGTGGGGGGGGGGGGTAAGGGAGGTGTTGGTTCTGCATTTTTTTTGAATTGTGTCCCAGTTTGCCCTTCACAAATACCCCCCCCCCTTGTCAGAACAACATGAGGTGCGGTTTCCGACCAATTTGGGGCTTCAGTGACAGCCCAAGGGGCTGCAAAATAGAGAAACCGCCTGCCCTGAGACCTGACCGAACCAGCCCACGAAACATCCATAACCCGTTGAGTGACCTCAAGGCATGGGACGGTGGTGGAATGCCACCCATGCCACGATACGGCGGAAGGAAAATGGTCAAGAATACCGCATAAGAGAGCCCTCTGGTATTCGCATGTGAACTCTGGGTCTTTGCCATGTGCCCCGCGTTGCATCCACTGGAGTCGCCCACTTTCCCAAGCACAGTCTTGAGTACTCTTTGAATTTCTGAAGTCAGTAAACAAAAAAAAGGCATGAGGAAAATGGTCAAGAATTTCAGTACTCTCGCACTCCCGCACGCATTTGAGAGCTCTCTCAAGTACCATGTGGTAAGAGGGCTTTGCCAACTTGCCAAGGTCTGAACTAAAACAAAAAGAGGTATATGGTCAAGAATTCCACACAGATGCCCATGTGGCGTGGCAGCAATTAGCAATGCTGCACAAACAGGTGACAGGTAACTGAAGTTCGAGTGCACGCCCCACTGCTGACAGCGGTTCGCGGGCTTTGCTCCGCACGGGACAGTTCACGTGGTACTTAGTCTGTCATGCTTGAACCGGTCCGTCTGACCAAGCACTCACGGGACACATGTGAGTCTGAGACAAAAAAAATATGGTCAAGAATTCCCGCACTTCTTTGGTGTGGTCCCGATTCGGCAGGGGTTACGTGGCCAGGCATCCATACTTTTTGGGGGTTTGGCCCCAATACGGCTGGGGGTGCAAGGCAAGGCCCATCCTTTTCTCAGACCCCATGGCCCTTGACCTTGATTTTCATTTGCATGTCTCAAACGGCTTTGATGTAGTCAATCGACATGCAGAAATCGATTGACATACAGAAGCTTCATTGTGTTGGTTAACATTCCGGCAGCCTGTCAGATAGTCTGCACAGTGATGGACACGTCAGCGTGAGCACAGTTTGTCAGTCTTTTAATAATCGTGACCGAGGTACTCTACCCAATGCAATTTGTGATGTCAGCTGCATCATCCCAACAGCATATTCTTGCACTTCAGTGGATCACGTACTGACATGCAGAATGCTCCATGGGATATTGGCAGGATTGGACAGCTCTGATCCTTGATCCTGAAACAAAATCGAATCGAGTGCCATCTGGTGAACAGGTGAACCTGAATGTCATCCCCCCTCCCTCTCTGGTGCTGATAGTGTATGAATGCAACCTGCTGATTCATCTCGTCCTTCAATCTTCACACTGCTGCACACTGCAGCCTACAGTCATCGTGCCTCATGCACACTGGGAACCCTATGGGCGTGGCAGTCTCCCACTGCATAGCCTGGTTCCAGACTCAGCGAATCCTCACTACGTGTCAGATCCGCATGGTGGGATCATCGTAGCACTGGACAGCTCTGAACCTTGATCCCGAGAGGTTACCTCGAGTACTGTGAACTGAGCGGGCTACGCCAGCTCATCTTATTCTGGACCAAAAAAAAATCATTTACTATCTGGTGAACAGGCTCCGCCGGCTTGCCTAGGTCTGCACAGAAAAAACTGACTGCAGAAAGCTCCTGTGTCATTTTCGATCCATTCAGTTGTGATCGTTTAAGGTGATGGTTTGTTTCTGAGTTTTGTGGCTGGTTTCACCGTGTCCTTTGCCATGTGGTCGTGTGTGTTGCTGTGAAACCTTTGGTGTTGTATCACCCCTTAGCATAACATACCTTTCATGTGCATAGGTAGGCGCAGCAGACATACGTGTGGTTTTGTGTTTGAGGGTGTTGTTCATCATTCCACCATTCTGCCATGTGTTGTAGGTCTGCATTTGGGTGACGGCTTCGTCCATACAACACCCCCTAGCCTCGCATCCCAACAGGAAGCAGCCATTGGAGGAGCGCCAGTGGGTGGAAGAGATTGGGGACAAGCTGCGGCTAGAGGAGTTGCGTCTCCCCAGTGTGAGCAGCTCATTGTCCCAGGAAGACAGTGAGTTGATGTGATTCCGAGAGGCTATCTCGAGTACAACTAATACTCACTACGTGTCAGATCCGCTACCGGACAGCTCTGAACCTTGATCCCGAGAGGTTATCTCGAGTACTTTGAACCGAGCAGGCTACGCCAGCTCATCTTAGTCTGAACCAAAAAAAAAGAGGTTATCTCAAGCACTGTAAAAGTGAGCAGGCTACGCTATGCCAGCTCATCTTGGTCTGAGCCACTAAAAAAGTGAATCCCCAAAAAGCTGGTGGCCCCAACAGTTCTTAAACCTGCACCCAAACCTGCACCCAAATGTGGAAAGCAGCCTGCAGCAAAGCCTGCAGCAGCCAGTTTGTCCATCCCTGTTGCTGATGGGGAATATGTGCAGTTGTTCAAGACTGTGTGGGACTGCAAGAGGAAGTTCTATGCTGTCTCTGTTCAGAAGAAGGGGCAGGCAGAAAAGTGATGAATGGATGCTGTGCATTGAGCTTTTTGCTTATTTGCACTATGTGCATGGCACCATCAGCATCTATGCATGTCAGCGTGAATCCCAGAGAGGGTGCTGCCCGCGCGGTGCACATGGTGCACCAGGGCACGTGCGTTTGGCCGCATCCATGAACCCTGATGCGCATGCGCGCTGCACGTCACCCCCTCACTCCGTTCCAAGCCCTGGGGCTATGTTGTGCAGCATGGCCTCAAACCCGGGATACTTGAATGATGCAGCGTGCGTGGTGCATGCGGTGCGCGGGCGGCACCCTCAGAGCCTTGGGTGACCTACAACAAGCAACTGGGCCATGAATTCTACATCATATGTGCCGGTAAGTGGTTGGTCGGGAGTGGTGTCCATCGGGGGGGGGTCACTTGGCGACAATTCCCCCCCGGAATTGGGATGGGGGGGGAACCATCATCCCTGGGGGGGGGGGGGGGGTACAGTGTTTTTTTTTTTTGAGTGGAAAAAAAAACAAGAAACTCAAAATTTTTCCATAATTCTGGCATTCCGGACAGAGGACTTCGAAAAAAAATTAGGTGAATCCGAATCCAATAAATAATCCTGAGAGTGTTGGGTTTGTACCGTTTGTGAATGCTGGTACATGCATGATGCAAGTACCCGTGTTGCTTCCCCTATCTGCAACCCCCCATTAGAGAATGAAGATGCTTTTATGCCTCACTGTGGAGTGCATTACCTCAATGTGCAGTCTTGCTGTACTGCTGCACGCCCACCCAGCACACAGTCAGATGGTCAAAAGGTGCCTTCCCGTCCTGAAGAAGTTTGTGTGCATTAATGTTCCTCTGGCAGGCTCTGTTTGTGCATTGAAAACCAATTTTTTACATCAGGACAGGTGACAAAAAGTGCAGAGACATTTTGTACCGGAAATTGAGCCACCGCCATCTACTTGTGAACCAGGGCATAAACCACTGGACCACCGCCTAACGGTGACACACTACTGCTTTCTTTTATTTATGAAGGTAGGAAAGTAAGAACCTCAATGCATCCTTGTTGAATCTTTGAATTCCTGAACTTTTGGGTTGCTTCGGCGTGGCAGTACCCACTGCACTACCATGCATTGGTACCCTCTGCAGGCACAGATCCAGGTTTGCCTTTCCGGCCACACGATATATTGGGTGACTGTACTGCGCCCTGCAGCACTGATGCAGAGACCGGGTTGTGAACCCGAGAGCCTCATCGCTCCTCAGCGCAGGCCTGTTGCCAAAAAAAAAAAATTCATCCCTTGGTCTGTACATGCTCCCTGAGCAGCAGTGAAGTGAGCAGGCTACGCCAGCTCATCGCAGTCTAAAACCAAAAAAAAAAAAAAGCAGTATTTTTCGGGGTTGGTTCATCTCGTGCTCCCCCTACCCCTCGTCCTGTAAGCCCCCTTGACGCCTCACAACATTGTGCTGAACTGCTGGATTATGTGTGTTGCGGCTCCGCCGCGTGATACATGCGATACTATTGGGATATTTTCCATTTTCTTAGAAGTTTGGATATTGAGGTTCTTCTGTGTGTATGCTGGCTGGACGAGGACTGTTGTTGGTGCATCGCTGTGTTTCTTGCATGGAGGTATCGGGGCGGCCCACAAGCCCCTGGAGAAGCCAGTGGGAACTGCCACGCTTGTAGGGTTCAAGCTTTTTTTTGCATGCGAAATCTTAATCTTCAGCACCTAGAACAAGCATCTCAGACGCAAAACAATGCACAATCCTGTGCGCACTCGTGCTCTGCAGTGCCCCAAAAGGCGGCATCTGCTGCAACGCCCACACATTAATTATATGGGGTTATGTAACATACAAGTGTCAGTACAACCAAGTACTGAACACGATACCTTAGTGAAAAAAATAGCAATAATTATGATAAATGGTAAACCAAGAGAAAACACGGGAATTCAGGGTTGTCCTCACCTTTACAGCTGCTCCAATTTTCACGGTGACCCTGTGCTGTAGCTTCTTGTACAGGGGATATTACGTCGAAATATGACCATGCATTAGATTCGGGTTTTGCGTTATCGCCGTGACACGGGGGCTTCAAGGAGGCGTCAGGGAAGCGTTAGGAGGGCGTCAGGAATAGAGTAACCATGCGTTAGCGGGCGTCGGCTCTTGTCTCAAAAAGCGTAAGGGCTGCGTCAGGGGTGCGTCAGGGAGGCATCAAGAAACCGTCAAGAGGGCGTTAGGGAGGAATCAGGGGCACGTCAGGGATGCATCGGGGGCTACAAGTACGCCAAGGCAGCGTAAGAGAGGCGTCAGGAGTGCCGCAGGGGAGTGTCAGGCTAGTGTCAGGGGGTCTATGCACATTTTGGATGGGTGAACCTGGGTTCAGGTGACATAAGGGAGTAAGCTCAAAAGATTTGGCTCTTGAGAAAGATATTCTGGTTTGCTTGGAAAGCTCTGCTGTTTTCCTCGAATGGGTTTTGGTCAAGAAAACCTGCAGGATAGGCACCAAAACACCAGGATCAATCAGGATAATGTTCTTTCCGAATCAAAGCATATGACAAAGAGGGGCTGCAAAGGATAGTGCAAGCTTAAGTACAAAGCATCAATGGTTTATAAACAAAGCAAATGCTTTTAGTGTGAAAACTGTCAACAATTTGGCCCAAAGAATAGTGATAAGCACTTGATGTGCACTGTTTTGGTTGCAATCTAGTAGGTTAGGAATCTCGGGCAAGTAGGTTGGGCCAGACATAGGATATGGCTTGGCCAGTTTGGCCAAGCAGCTGAATTCAAAAACAGTTACAAAATAGGACCACAATAAGTAGATGAAACTCTTAAGTATCTAGGTCTTGAGGTGGGAGACCACTGGGCTTAACCTTTAAGGAAAAAGGCTTGAAGTGCCTACATTATTTCGGTAATACCACCATGAAGGAAGATACCTCCGCTCCTTTGAGTGGTAGGGGTGAACTTCATGAGGGGCTAGGATTGTCACCCTAGTTAATTTGAAAAATGTACTTTCATGCTTCAAAAGAACACTGAAAATAATTAATGTTAGTCTGTAATACTTCCCAAAGAATAGGGGGGGCTTGGCCTGGATCAAGTCCCCAACAAAAGACGTGGAAGTGACTTTTTCTTACTTCTTGTAGTCAACCATGGGCATTTAAGTTTGGTAGTTCTTACAACCTAAGCCATGTTTCCACATTTCTTCCTATATTCATTGTGTGTTTTTCAATCTTTCAACACTTAAATTTCCAAGAATGGATTGCCGGAAACTGGTCACATGGATCAAAAGAGAGAGAGCTCTAAATTACACAAGGCCTTGTTTTTCATCTTGAATGCGAAGCTTCACAATCACACCCACCAAGACACATAAGCACTGTGCTCCATTGAGCTAACCCCCCCCCCTCCCCCACGCTTTTCACTTCCCTTTACTCCTCCCCATTGGCGCTCTCCAGAAGGCTCCTCATTGAGATCAACCTCCACCACCTTGCCTCACGCTCCCAGCACCATGTTGTCGGACGGGACTTCAACTGTATCCGCAGCCCAAGCCTGGACTCTTTTCATTCAGACTCTAACCCATGGATGTGCATCACGTCCAAAATGTCGGGGTCCAACTCAGCATGGGTTGACACATACCGCTTCAAGCACTGCAGGAGGATCTCATGGACCAGGCCAGCCTCCAAAAATCCACTTGATTACATATTTGTATCTCGTAGCATGTTCCACCAACAAAAAATCATGGATGCCTCCATCCTCTATGGTAACTCCTCCACAGACCATCACCTAGTCGCGGTCCAGATTGATGCCCCCCTTATCCCCCCACACACTCCCCTGCCTCCCCGAAAACGCCTCCGTAGACTCAACCCTCAAGAACGACTCAGACTTCAAAGAGCCCTCCAACCGCCAAACGAATGGTGCGAGAAATTCAACAAACAGATCCCACACATTGCCTCGCATGACCTTGTCCCAGTGGTGGACGCAATCTTGAGAGAGTGCTCCGAGACATATCACACCAGTACAAGCACACAAAGGGGCTCAACCCCTTTCAAAATCCAAAAAGAGTTCGCCACACTCGCCAACGCCCCCCCCACCCCCCTCCCAACCAGTTTTTGGGAAAAAAATGTCGGAGCTGAACGACTACCTTAGTGAGTGGTAGATAGCTCGGCAACAAGCCTCCCACACGGCGCTTCGAAGTGCCATAGTCCAAGGCCGTCAAATGAAAAAGGCTATCCAAAAACACCTCCACCCTCCACACCAATCACTAGTTTCCCTAAAGCAACGGAATGGTTCCCTCACCATGGACACTAAAGAGGTCGCAAATTTTTATTATAATACTGTTTACTGAGTCAGCAAGCACACGTCCAAAAGGTACAAGTCCGGAAACTTCTCAGATGATCATGAGCTGTGCAAATGACTGTTATAATGGAGGATGCAAAAAGAGGAACATGAACATTAACATAACATGTGAGATCTGAACATTAGATCTGATGTCATCTTGCAATAAAAACTTAGCCCACGCAAACTGCACCCTGTTTTGCACCTCAAAGGCGGCATTTGTGTGCAAAAACATGACACGCAATTTCCTCGTGTTTCCACCCGAAAACTGAGGATTCGAAAACGAACGAATCTCAACAATACATTTTGAGGCTATCAGCAGAATGCAAGTAGTCAGAGGTATCAAAAAACTATTGTTTTGGCATAGGCCTCGCGCACTCAGTTAGGTAGAATGTGTATTTCCTAATGGTCCTGAACAAAGAGTATTCCATGCCAAATGAGGCTCTGATGTCTCAATGGGTGCCTCATGTTGTACCGTTCGAGTCATGTCGGCAGCAAGAGTGGTCAATAAATGGATTTCTTGTTCACGCCATGCACTATGTAGGGTGCAATAGATTTAAATAGCAGGTTGCCTTCAGTCCTCGCTAAACAAATGTTTTTCAGTTGATTCACCTACAAATGAGGTGCCCAGCCTCCCATCGTCGGGGCTGTATAACACTTTTTCAGAAGCGCTGGGTCACAGGACGTATGAAACAAGGTGCCCTACAGGAGGGGTGTCCAAACGCCACTCTCGAGCTCACTATTTTCATAGGATCCCAAAAGGGAGGAATCTTAAAAAAGCCCTTTTGAGGCTATCGGCAGAATGCAGGTACAGGGGGTGGTAATAGTTCATACATGCAGCGGTTGGTAAAAGGTGATTTTAGACGTGTTTTTCATGCAGCAATTGGTAAAAGGCTAGTGTTTTTCCATGTAAAGGTTGGTACCAACATCCTCCTCTCTTGTTTACCTTAATGTTTCTTTGTTTCTTCTATTTCGAATGCATTATGATGTCCCGTTTCAAAAACCAGAATGCTTCTTTTTGGTTGAATTTTTCTTTTTCTTCTATAGGGATTCTTCTTCTATTGTAGAACAATTATTTCTTCTTTGAAAACTTGTAGTGTTTTCATTTGTATGCTATTGCTACTGCCATTGCTCGCGCCGCCGCAGTTGCTGCTGCTGCTGCGATGCGCCTTCTGATGTGGGAATCTGACTTGAATGTGAAACTCGATATGTGGTCTGTGTTTGTATTTGGTTTGGTGTGCTTCCCTTTGTGTTCAAGTGTGCGTATGAACGAACGCCTTTGCCTTGCCATTGGTCTCTCCTCTGGTTGTGTCGTGTTTCTTGATCGCGTCACTTTGGTAGCTCTGTTTTTTGTTGTACTACGTGTGCGTCCTTTGTTGCTCGCGCGCTATATTGGTCTGTTCTCTTTTGTTTGCACTTTTTGTGGCAGGCAATGGATTGCAGTGGCGGAATGTTTCAAAGCTGGAGCATATAAGTGGGAAATCAGAAACGAAAATGGGTGGACTTTCATGAAAATAGAATCGGCACACCACTTTTCCTGCCCCGCTCCACAGTGCCTGTTGAGTGTGTTTTGGGTGAACCTGGCAGTGAGTTCCTCTTGAAAACCTTTTGTTTGTGGTTGAAATTGCTTGAAACCTTTTGTAGCTGGTATGTCATTGTCGATTGTTTGACAGTTGTTGATCTCAGTAGGGTACTGCTTTTGTTTGTCAGAATTGGACAAAGCTTGCCCTCGTACGACACAAGTCACGAGTCCAGGGTTTAAAAAAAAAGTGTGTAGCAACACACACACAATCACACCACGGCACCTTTTCTTTCTTGCTTTTGCTTCCTCTTGCTCGTCTTCTTCGTTGTTTTCTTGTTGCACTGCTCGTCTTCTACTTCGTCGTTTGTTTCATTTGCTTTTTGTTTTTGCTCTCCATTTCCAACTGCGGTTCACCTGCAGGCACAGAAATCCACAGGGCGTGCAGCGAACGACAAACACATACAGCAATCACACGTGCAAAGATCATGAAGACAACCACAGCGTGCAGCTAACACCCGCTCCCACACAGGACGCACGGCGAAGACTTATTCTCACACACACATCGCCACACAAACACACACTGACACCCGGAGCGCGCGCAACACACCCCATGACACACACAGCGTGCACGAAACCCACACTTACACTCAACGCACACGCCGAAACAAACACAAAGCACCAGAAACACACATTGACACCCAGTAGTGCGCAGCGCACCAAATGAGACACACAGGGTGCACGAAGCCCACACTGACACTCAATGCACACGCCGAACACGCAAACACAACAACAAACAGAACATACAGTGCAATCTTGTCGTTGTTGTCGGCGGTGGCGGCGGCGTCTGTCTGGCTGGTTCTTGCTGGCTCGAGTTGCAAATTCCCTGGACCGACGCATTTAAAAATCGAAAAATTTACGACAAAAGTTCATTTTAAAATGACATTTTTCAAAACATACCGACTGTATTTTATCCCATCTCTCTTTTGACCGCGTCTGCGCGGTTTTAGTTCGTTGCTGCAGCGGTTCGTAACATCTGGCGTTTTCCACATGCAGCAATTCGGAACACCACCCAAACGAACTGCTACAAAACGAACCTTTACGCTTACGAACTATTACCACCCCCTGTAGTCGGGGTATCAAAAAAACAATTTTCTTTAGCATGTTGAGTGCGCGAGCCCTCGCGCACTGAGTGTTCCGCTGTGCAAGTCTTTAACCCATATCGAATCTTGCAGTTTTGCTTTTGCTCCATTCGTGCTTCATGCCACTTGCGATGTCAAAAGCTCATCTCAAAAAGGCCTGAAAATCTGACTCCACGTGGCTGAGTGCGTGAGGCCTCGAGCACCCAGCCTCCTATAATAATTAGTTTTTCATGTGGACAGGTACATGTTGTGTGAACAGCGCCCATCGTTAATAGTTTTCCAGAAGATCCAAAAATTGGTATTCTTCCAATTAGCCAACAAAATCTTTTTTTCGGGGAAAATGACCGGTAAGCCCTCTGATTTGTACAAAAAAGAATTCTGTGACCCCGCTGAAAACAGCACAAAAACGGGCAAACTTGATTAAAAATGCATTTCTGGGGAGGGTATGGAAAACAGTACCTTCAAAATGGCAAAAAAAATATTTTTTTCAATGACAAAATTTTGGTGCTTCGGTTAAAAAAGGGGGTGCAGTTTGCGTGGGCTAAGAAAAAGGTCATCTGCCAACTGTAACGTAGCAAATCCTAACCAGTCAGTTGCTGGTAGTTACTGCCCAAATGTAGGAGCAGAACTACAGAAATGGCTAGGAAACAAAGGAAAAAATAGAAAAAATTCATGAAAAAAATTATGTAGATAATCCATAGAAAAGAGAAAAGTTTATTGCATGAAAAGTAACAAAGAACTGCACTGTAGACAGAACCCTTCACTTTCATTTCTGTACAACTAACTTGCCGATGGTTCGAGTATTGATGCCCCTTTGGTTGAAAATTTATGGCAAAACTTGTTATGCCATAGAGTCAAAGGGTACTTGTGATAAAGCTCATGGGCCACCCCCAAGATATTGGATGTAGTGTCCATTTTTAAATTATTCGAGGTGAAACATTTGAACACAATTGAAGGCACCAAAGATGCCAATACCTGCTTCACATTTGTCGACCAGTGGTCCGGCCACCGTCTGCGGGACCCATCCATATTTCCCTTAAACGTGATGGACATAGGTGAACAATGTAGGCTGACAATGGCTTCCAAAATAGATATAGTTACGCCCTATTGCTCGCTTTGCAATTCCATACCATAGGCAACACTCAGAGTGCAGAGGAAGAGTGTCATGCAAAACAACACCATGTTGATGGTTGAGAAGATGAGAACATTACCCCTATACCTGAAACAAGCTTTTTTCGGACACACTCCTACACCCCGGAGGCCCCCCCCGTTACGACCCCCCGGATGATTTCACAGAACGGATCCTGCACACCAACCCCAATGCACCCCCGGCATCGAGACGATGGACATCCAGGATGTAACTTGGAGTGAAAGCCAAGCCACCATCCATTCAGCCAACCTGCGCAAGGCGCAAGGCTGGTGGCGATGACTTCACCAACACCCACATGATTTCGGCCGTCCCGCTTGAGCCTGCAAACTCTGATTTTCATTGTTGTCAACCAGTTCTTACATGAGCGCCTCCCACCCCACTGGACTACAACGCAAAAATGCTTGATTTATAAAAAAAGAAGCCCACATGACCCTGCCAATTACCGGCCTATTGACCTCCTCAACACGGTATACAAACTAGTTGCCCGACAATTGACCTCATCGCTACAGCTCATGATTAAAGAATGTTCCTTGATTCACCACAGCCAACACGGGGGTATGCCCAATTTTCCGCACGATGGATCACCTTTTCCACGTGGTCTCACAAATCTCCCAACTCTTGCAGGCCTACCATTTCTATATTGACTCCAATAAGGCCTTCAACAGCGTCCCTCAACCCACCCTACGCAAAGTCTTGCTCATTTACCGGTTCCCAACCCGTTTAGTCGACTTAGTCAGCGACTTGTATTCCCACCCCCAAAACGCCCCCCTGGTCAACAATGTTACCCCTTACCGATACCTACAAACTCGTGGCCTGAGACAGGGATGCTCCGTGTGGCTGGTACTTTTCATAATTTATTCCAATGTGCTGCTCCACGCACGCTCTCCCAACGAGAGACCAGCTGAAACAACCGCCCATGCTTTCATTGACGACAAGCTTAACAGATCCCCCTCCGCAACTTACATACAACGTGTCATCAACTTCTATGACACCGGTGCCAGAACCTGGGGACTGCAAAATGAACTGCGACAAGTCTGAGGTCCACGCCCTCGGCGGGGCACCACAACATGACTTCCAGTGCCCCAGTGGGTTTACCCTATCTACCATAGATCCGGCTACACGACAACCCCGACAAGGCTACAAATACCTAAGCGTTTACATCTACAACGACAACTCCCCCCCAAGACTCCGCCACCAAGTGTACTCTGCGTCAAACAACTATTTCACCTCACTATCCCCCTTGTGGCTCACCCTCCCTGAGTTGGTGAAACTGGTGAATGTCCAACTCATCCCAGTCCTCACTTACCGTCTGATTGCCCACCCTTTCCTCCCGGTGGAAATTGAAGAACTCACGGATTATGTGTGGAAACTGCTATCTGAACACGGTAGGATATCCGCCAAGCTCTCCAAGAAGGACATCTACCAACCGAAATCCAAACTACGACTGGGCCTACGGCACCTGGGAGTGGCAGAACACAAGTCTTTCATTGAAGCAGGACTCGGTTATCTGAACGGCGACGGCCCCCCCATGACGAACCAGTCTGTCAGGGCCACACTCCTGTCACACAACCAAAATGCACTTCAAGACGGGTTTCTAGACGCGGCGAACCAGCTCGACCTCCGCTTCCACACCCCAGGACCGTGGAACCCATACCTCCCTAGAGAGCTACATGCAGGTGAACGCCCCTATGTTACCCCTCAGCCCTCCCCCCCCTGCCTGGCCACAGTCACTCATGTCTACAACAAAACAGCGGCAATAACACTCAACACAGGCAAAGCGGCACAGGAAGAACACAATGAGTTGCCGGAGAGGGTGCACGTTGGGCCATGGTCAGAAGAATCCACTGCATGGGACAACTGTACAGGGTAATATGGTATGTAAAAAGAACCCGCTTCCCCCCCTCTCCCCGCCCTACTTTGGCACAAACACCCCATTTGCTACCAAAGAGACCCTCGTCCCCAATAAATCCCCATCCCAAACCTGAAGACCCCTCTCCATACAAAGACATGGTTCGGCCTGCAGAACGAAGAACACAACTGTACCTGAGAGATTGCTTGCACACGGCAAAGGGGGCGGAGGTCCAGGGATGTCCCCTGGTGCTGAATGGGGGTAGGACGAGGACATGGCAGGGGTCGAGGGTGTTGCAGGCATGTAAAAGTTACCAAGGCTGTCCCCTGATGCCGAATAGGGGAAACGAAGGGGGTACGGCAGGGGTTTTGGCCAGTTGCGGGCATGTAAAAGTACCCCGGGGCTGGCGCCGAGTGCTGAATGGGGCCAAGAGGGCATGCATACATAACCCTGCGGTTTCGGTGTCCCCAGAGCAGGGAGGAATCAAATAGGTGACACAATCCCTTGTTGGGGAGTCCACTGAAAGCCTGTGGGCGGCCCCCTTTGTGGAGCCCGGGTGCTGCCGAACGCCGCGGCTGAAAGGCTGGCGGTCGTTGTCCTCGAGACAAGTGGGATGGCGGTGGGATTTGGTTCGGCGCGATGGCCCCTGGGGGCACTGAATGGGCAGCCGTGAGAGAAAGCGCAGGCCTGTCCCGGACACAATCCCTTGCCCTCTCGGGGTTCCAAAGTGTGGAGGAATTAAATGGGCTACATCACCCATGCCCTCGCCGGGTCCCCAAGTGGGGAGGAATCAAGAGGGCGACACAACCCCTGCTGTCTCGTGGTCCCCCGATGGGGAAGAAGGAAAGTCTCTCAGGTTCCAATACTCCTCTACCTCTTGGACAGTGAAAACGGGCCGTGTACCATAAACAACCCAGATTGTACCGAAAATCCTCCAAAATATACCCCCCCTCCCCGCCCCAGAATGTTCGACCCCCGCCAAAAAAATGTCACAAAAAAACCGCAAAATGTACCAAAAAAAAAACCACCCGGGGTTTGGCAACAGGGTTTGGCCAAAGATGGGCTACTGGGCAGTGATGGGACAGAAAACTGTGTTGCCTAAAAGTGGTTGCTATTCTGCAGTGCATGCATATCTTGCAAAGAAATAGTGTGACCCTCTGCCCACACCCAAAGGTATGCAGGCGCTGGGCTCAGGCTGCTTTGTTGGCTATGCATGGTTCCGGATTCAGAACAATCCATTTGGCGATTAAACCCCCCCCCAAAAATAAGAACTGGCCCCAAACTAAGAACCACCCTAAAAATAAGAACCACCTGGGGCTTTCCACCCAGCGGGCCAAAAAGAAGAACCACCTTGGACACAAGCAAACCAAAAGCGGGGAACACTGAACACTTAGGCTCCACCTCTGTGGAACCGCCCCCAAAAATAAGAACCCCCCCTGCTACCGCCAGCAACTGGACCAAAAATAAGAACCGCTTCCTATTTTTTTGGGCGGGTTTGTTTGGCCTGCTGATTGGCCATCACTTTTGGTGACATTCAAAAAAGACACAGAATCCGCCCTTGCAGGCCCTGAAGAACAGGGTCCACCAGTATACGAGTACATTCATATCTCCTGCAAAAGAGCCAATCTCCAGGTACATCAGGCACGGAAGAAAAGCAAAGAAGGGGGTTCAGGAGGGCAGGGGCCACAGTCCAGTGGCTTGAAATTATTCATCAACCAAAATTGTTCAAGCAAAACGCCAAAAGAGAAAATCGCACCCACCTGCAATAGCATCACACAGCTGCTGCTTCCCAAAAAATGGTACACAAAAGGTGTTTCCAAGCAAACAAGCTAAAGGAAGAACGCTGCCCTATGAGCCTAAAAGACCTGGAAATAGCCAGCGGCGGGAGCAGTCCAAGAAACATTCTGAGCAAGGCGCTTGCGGTCCCATCATACGCCACTGTCATCCGTTCAGGGGACTTGCAGGGCCCATGGCCAGCCAGCCAATCTGCTTCAGCCGTACCTTCAAGCCTGAGCCCTCCGAAGCACACATCTACACAATCGCTGCTCACGCACGTGACCTCCAGCCGGGATGAGACAACAATGGGTCCCTGGGTCTTGTGGCACAGGCTGTGGTCAGAGGGTTAGTCCAGCCTGCAGCGCCAATGTCACAACCAACGAGGGCTCATACGTCTGCTCCACCAGAACCTGATGTGCGAAGGATCCTTCGCAGGGACACGCTGGACTGGACGGTCACCGTTCCTCTCATCCAGGCCTTCTCTCAACCCTCGTCCAGGCATTGGGCCTCAGGTGGTTCACGTCTCCAGCAGAATGAACAGCAGGACAAAGAGAATGCCGACCAGAGCTAAGATGACGCACAACTGCGGAAAAGATAAGAAGACGGTTCCCGGCCCAGCACTTTGTCCCTTCCTGAATCTCCCGCGCGACCACTGGCCCCTGCAACGCACTACCGGCAAGTCACACATTGGTGAGCTAGCACCCATGGCCTTGTGTGACATTCACGTTGCTGGTTGTGGTGAGCACCTCCCAGCCTGGGGTCTTCGTGATGACCGCATACCGGGCACTGATCAGGCGAGTGGTCCACTGATTCCTACTTTAGCGTTCCGCAACTCGGTCGCAGGCTGGCGGATAAAAAGCAATGGTTGACGACTACGCTTGGAGACCCTCCAGCAAAGATTCAAAGAGTGGCGAACCCGCACAAAAATACAACGTTGGTTCGCCTCCACTTTTGTGGCGCAGATTGTCGGACAGTACCAGATCCTTTCCCCCTCAACCTGCGCTCTTGGGTCTAGCTCACCGGATTAAACCGTACCTGGGGTTCGGCGTACCTGTCGGCTCGGCGTACCTGTCGGCTCGGCGTACTTTCGGCCGGCCGATCGGCCGGCCGAAAGTACGGTTTAATCCGTCACCCCCCCCTTGTTTTGGCCGAAAAAACGGCCGGAGGTACGGCCGTACTTTCGGCCGGCCGATCGGCCGGCCGAAGGTACGGTTTAATCCGTCACCCCCCCTTGTAGTAAGACCCCCATATACTAACAACCCCCCCCCCTATATATTAATAACAGGACGCCTGCAGTGGCCACAGTCCGCCTTTTGTGTGCACCGCCTTCTGTGTGTACCGCCTTGCCTGTGGCCCCTTTAATAACATGACTCCTGCGGTGGCCACAGACCGCCTTTTGTGTGTTCCGCCTTGTGTGTGCACCGCCTTTTGTGTGTACCGCCTTGCCTGTGGCCCCTTCAATAACATGACTCCTGCGGTGGCCACAGACCGCCTTTTGTGTGTTCCGCCTTGTGTGTGCACCGCCTTCTGTGTGTACCGCCTTGCCTGTGGCCCCTTTAATAACATGACTCCTGCGGTGGCCACAGACCGCCTTTTGTGTGTTCCGCCTTGTGTGTGCACCGCCTTCTGTGTGTACCGCCTTGCCTGTGGCCCCTTTAATAACATGACTCCTGCGGTGGCCACAGACCGCCTTTTGTGTGTTCCGCCTTGTGTGTGCACCGCCTTTTGTGTGTACCGCCTTGCCTGTGGCCCCTTTAATAACATGACTCTTGCGGTGGCCACAGACCGCCTTTTGTGTGTTCCGCCTTGTGTGTGCACCGCCTTTTGTGTGTACCGCCTTGCCTGTGGCCCCTTCAATAACATGACTCCTGCGGTGGCCACACACCGCCTTTTGTGTGTACCGCCTTGCCTGTGGCCCCTTTAATAACATGACTCCTGCGGTGGCCACAGACCGCCTTTTGTGTGTTCCGCCTTGTGTGTGCACCGCCTTTTGTGTGTACCGCCTTGCCTGTGGCCCCTTCAATAACATGACTCCTGCGGTGGCCACACACCGCCTTTTGTGTGTACCGCCTTCTGTGTGTACCGCCTTGCCTGTGGCCCCTTTAATAACATGACTCCTGCGGTGGCTATAGACCGCCTTTTGTGTGTTCCGCCTTGTGTGTGCACCGCCTTCTGTGTGTACCGCCTTGCCTGTGGCCCCTTTAATAACATGACTCCTGCGGTGGCCACAGACCGCCTTTTGTGTGTTCCGCCTTGTGTGTGCACCGCCTTGCCTGTGGCCCCTTTAATAACATGACTCCTGCGGTGGCCACACACCGCCTTTTGTGTGTTCCGCCTTCTGTGTGTACCGCCTTGCCTGTGGCCCCTTTAATAACATGACTCCTGCGGTGGCCACAGACCGCCTTTTGTGTGTACCGCCTTGTGTGTGCACCGCCTTCTGTGTGTACCGCCTTGCCTGTGGCCCCTTTAATAACATGACTCCTGCGGTGGCCACAGACCGCCTTTTGTGTGTTCCGCCTTGTGTGTGCACCGCCTTTTGTGTGTACCGCCTTGCCTGTGGCCCCTTTAATAACATGACTCCTGCGGTGGCCACAGACCGCCTTTTGTGTGTTCCGCCTTGTGTGTGCACCGCCTTTTGTGTGTACCGCCTTGCCTGTGGCCCCTTCAATAACATGACTCCTGCGGTGGCCACACACCGCCTTTTGTGTGTACCGCCTTGCCTGTGGCCCCTTTAATAACATGACTCCTGCGGTGGCCACAGACCGCCTTTTGTGTGTTCCGCCTTGTGTGTGCACCGCCTTTTGTGTGTACCGCCTTGCCTGTGGCCCCTTCAATAACATGACTCCTGCGGTGGCCACACACCGCCTTTTGTGTGTACCGCCTTCTGTGTGTACCGCCTTGCCTGTGGCCCCTTTAATAACATGACTCCTGCGGTGGCTATAGACCGCCTTTTGTGTGTTCCGCCTTGTGTGTGCACCGCCTTCTGTGGGGGTGTTAGTATTTGGGGGTAGTAGTACAAGGGGGGGTGACGGATTAAACCGTACCTTCGGCCGGCCGAGTCGGCGGGCCGAAGGTACGGCCGGACTTTCGGCCGGCCGATCGGCCGGCCGAAAGTACGCCGAGCCGACAGGTACGCCGAGCCGACAGGTACGCCGAACCCAGGTACGGTTAAATCCGGCGGGCCCTTGGGTCTTCCTCTGCCTTTGAGTTGCCGGTGCCATTTGATACCGAACAGCCTCTGTCATAGAGGGTCTGGAAAATTTGGGTTCAAATCACAGTGCTTGCGCCCATCCAGCGATGTACCAGAACCTAAACACAGTAGCCAAAAGGACCCCCTCAGGGGAGGTGGTTTTACGCTCCCTGATGGCGTGTGGCGCTCCACTTCCCAGGGCTGGGATTTGTGAACTCCTCTTTCGATTTTTCCTGCATTTCTCCATGGGATGAACCGTGCATTGATATTGACAACATTGCTGGCACACATTGAAATGAAGCAAGGTCCAAAAAGGTTCAAAAATAAATGTCCCAAAAATAAATCTAGTAAAACCAGTAAAACCAAACTACTTGGTATGCTTATGCTAGTATTTTTGGCCTACCACCAGGGGAATAATTTGAGGGTTCTTTTTTTGGGAGGGCTAAAATTAAGGGGGGAAATTTTTAGAACTGGTCCTTAAAAATGAAGGAAAAATTTGGCATAAGGTCCCTTGCTGTGGCTTCATAGTGGATGGCTGCTGTTATTTCCTGATGGCCTCTGGATGGTTGCTGTCCTTTGACACATCACATCCTTAAAATTGAAGGAAATATTTGGTACGAGGTAAGGCTTCCAAATTTGTCGACATCAAATTTGTCCCTTTCCAAAAATTTCCCCTGGTGGTATTTGGAAGCCCCTTTTGAGTGTTTGGGTCATGCACTGACACATCCCACACCAACATATGGCAGCGATCCCCAAGTTACAGTGTGGGGACATAGACACGTGCCCCAGATGGGTCAGACGTGGGTAAACTATGAAAATCCCACAATGCCCTGAATGCTCAGCATGCTCTGTGTGCAGATTGTGTGCGAAGCGTTGCACAATATGCGAGGTGTGCCCAGTGTGTGTCCCAGTGTGGTGCACACTTCAGAGTGCGCAACCTGCAATGTGCATGGTCGACAGTGCAACGTGCGCTATGCGAATTGCGCAGGATCCGTTCCCCACCAACTCGGTCCCATCACCCAGTCCTGGGTTGGGGGTAAGGGTAGGGGTTGGTGGCAGGTTTCTGTGCAAACAGCCGGGGGGGAAAACAATACAGCCTGTCATCTGAGCAACATGTGAGGGACGCCCTTGCATCATGCACCCTTTTTGGTAGGCCACAATCGACAAATGCAGCTTGCGGTGCCTTCGAAGCCGATGCAAATAGTGGCCCTCTTCCAACCCCCACCCCCCGAAAACAAACCAGACTTCCCCAAGGTCCCCGGGAGAACCTGGATCAAGTTTATGGCTCTCACGCCGGGGGGATCCCCAGGTTTGAGGGGCCAGGGAACGGGGGAGAGGGGGCGTTAGAAGAGGGGCAAGGGAACGGGGGAGGGGGGCGTCAGAAGATGTAGTTTTACGGACCCCTCCCACCTTCAGTCCACTTTCACATGGGCCCCCAGTCCAAGCGCACCTGTAAACATGCAGCGAGCAAGCGAGCAAAGGCATGTGCATCGTCTCCCCTGTTCGGACCCAGAACTGCTCCGCTGGGGAGTCCACTGAAAGCCTGTGGGCGGCCCCCTTTGTGGAGCCCGGGTGCTGCCGAACGCCGCGGCTGAAAGGCTGGCGGTCGTTGTCCTCAAGACAAGTGGGATGGCGGTGGGATTTGGTTCGGCGCGATGGCCCCTGGGGGCACTGAATGGGCAGCCGTGAGAGAAAGCGCAGGCCTGTCCTGGGCTCCTGAGCAATCTGCGTGGACATCGCGGTGTGCGGGGGCGGGGGTTGCAATGTTGCGGAGGTTCCCCCCCGTGCCAGAGGTGTGGGACAGTGCCAAGCCAAGGCATCCCTCTCTGGACCTGAGCTTTGACGATAAGAAGGGGAGGGGGAGAAGATTGGGTTGAGGGGCGGGGGGGGGGCATTTTTCCAGCCCCCCCCCCCCCCAAACATGGGCCCCCGAGTCTGCCCCTTTACTGGTGCCTGGGGGGGGGAAGGGTCTGAGAGGGCGCCCATTTGGGGGGGGGGGGTTACCCCGACATACGTCCCTCAAAATGACCCCCGTGACGCGCTGATCATTTTGGGCATACGCAAGTGGCGGGGGGAGGGGGGGGGGGATGCTTTGTCCACCCGGCAGAGGCCAAACCCAAACAAGTCTGGGTCCTGGACGTGGGAGCCCATTTTCTCAGCTCCCCTCCCTCAGCCCCCCCCCCCCCCCCCCTCAGCAAATGTCCGGTTGCCAGGGCACAAAGAGGCGCACTTTGCTCTTCTGGGACATCTCCGCCGTCACTTTGTCCATCTTCTTGTGCACCAGCCGCAGTTTGGACTGCAGCGCGTTGCTCTCCTCGTCCAGCTCGTCCAGCAGAATGGCGTGCTGCCCCAGCTCATCCCGGATGGACATGCCCACCTGAGGCATGCCGGACGGTGCCGTGACAGGGCCCGGCGGGCCCCCGCGTGTGCGTGTGAGTGGGGGGGACCGTGTGGGCGATCGCAGCGGGGGATTCACCGCCGTCGGCATCCGTTCCGTGGGCGGGCGTGATGGCGGAAACCAGGGCTGCGGTGCTGCCCAGACTTGCCGCTAGCCTCTGCCAACGCAGACATTATCCGATGGGGCAGGGTCCTAAGGAGCCACACGCTGGATGCAGCACGTTCCTACTGAGTTCTGGTGGTGCAGGGGCGGGCGGGTATTACTGAGTGGCCTTTGATACGGGGCCGATTCCTACTGAGAACCAGTTTCCCTGCCGGACGCTAGTGGTATGTCTGGTGCTGCCCACGCGGAAATGGGTGAGGGGGAGCCCCCCTGACAGACCGTACCCTCTGGTCTAGGGCGATGGGTGGCGGCATGGCAGGGCGCACCGGAGTGGCCCGGCCGGTTTGCCTTCCGCAGTTTCCAGCCCTCATGGGGTGCTAAATCTATAGCCTAAAAGTAGGGGCACAATTTGGAGATGTGTGACAATCCATGCCAACCGGCTCATTTTAGGAATCGCAAAGATTGCCTCATATTTCCGCACTCTAGTTGTCATGGCCGGCCGGGAACAGCGCCATTGCGACCGGAGGGGGGGGGGGGGCTTCCACTAGAACCCGGGCCGCGATCAGGTGCCTGCACTGGCAGGCGGGCTGGCATCTGCGACTCGCCTTCGTAACACCCTTGGCCCTTCCGGTCGTCCCCCCATGCCCCCTGTCTCGGGGGGGACCAAAGCCGGGCGGGGAGGGCCCCAGCCGGTGACCCCTGCCGGAGGTGATGGGGACAACGTCCTGATCAGACAAATGCCCCCCGCCGGAACGGCAGGCACCTCGTCCGCAGAGGCGCAGTCATCGCAGTGGCATTCCCCGCGGGGGCCCCACTCTCGTGGCGATCCAAAGCCATCCGGAGACCTGCTGCCACAACAAGGAACATGCATTAATGGCCGCCCCCCGTCGCCGGATTCCGCAGCCATGGCAACGGGGGTGGGTGGCGAGAAACGGCATTTCGAAGGGCCCAAAGTTTGAAATCGCAAACATAAAATGACACAATGGAAATTGCTTGTTGTTGGGCCAGATTTGCGGGGGAACGTTTGGGAATCAACAACTGGGGTCTGGGCAACACCTCTGTTGGTTCCGAACAAAAGGCGAAAACTCGGTCATGTTGGCCTAAAAACACCGAGGGTTACCATCCCCCGATTTCCCGACAACTCCGAGGCCCTACCGAGTCAGACGGCCACCGCCGTCCTGTGTTACAACCCGCAAGGCCCGCCCCTTCGCCTGCAGTGCACCGGACCTCTCCACCGGTCCTCCTTTCCTGCCCACAGCCCCCGAAGTAGGTCCCCGAATCCGTCAAACGGGGGGCCTGCCAAACACGACGTCAGACCCTCCGTGGGCCGGCGACGTTCGACCGGTACACCCACTCCTGAGTGGTCCCCTGGAACACACCCTCGTTGATGCCCATGAGGACGGAAATCAGTCAGAGGAAGCCCATACTCCCCCCCGGATGGTGACGTGTGAGCCGTCACGTGTGGTGGTGGTGTTGGTTGGCGAGACGTCAGCACAACGGGCAGCACATGCAGTTCAAAAGAGGGAGAGAAACACTTGTCAAGAGCCGAAAACGGGCCCCAGGCGCCTTTCGCAAAAGGGTCTGTGAGATACAATGTGAACCCCCGCCCCCCTTGCGAGAGCAACGCCCTTGTCACAGCGGCCGGAGGTGTTGTTTCCGCAACTTTGGGAACCGCGTCCTACTTTGCCCTTTATCAATACCCCCCCCCCCCTGTCCGAGCAACAGAAGGGGCTGTTTCCACCAAATTCTATCAATTTTAGGGGATAGAGGCCTCAGAATCAAAAAATCCATTGGGGGATGGTCTTATCGGGCAAGTTAATGATTTTACAAGGGGTTGGACATCCAATATCATGCCTTGGGGTATGCTGCGCAAATGACCCCAAAAAAGGGGGGTATACGACGCCCGCGCCTGCGCTTGATCTAACAACCTCTCTTCGAGGTGATTTCAGGACTTTAGTGCTGCTCTTGCAAGACGGGGGGAGGGGTAATCCAGTACACGTCCGAAATCGTCGCCACACCACTCGACCGCCAGCCCGCCGCACCCCCGCCAAACCCCCCGGCAGTCCTGTCAACGTCCCGCACCCTTGTCCTCCGCCCCCGATACACGCCGGCCTTGCCCCGTTGTCCCAATGCTGGGCCGTAGATCAAAGGACATCCATGAACGGATGCAGGACCAGGCGGTGCCCACCACTCCCCCTGCCCACCCCTTTGGTCCAGGCTTCCTTTTAGGGGGGGTGTACGGGGGGGGGGTTGGGGGGGTCCACCCCCCCCCCCTACAGAGTGACCGCCGTGACGACCGAACCGGTCGATGCGCCCCCAGAGCACACGGTGCCAGGCCGACCCCATGCCTCTTTCGCTCGAGGTCAGCCACTGCAAGCTCCCGGATGGGGTGGCGGGTTTGGCCTTGTTGAACAGGCCCCTGCAGTCCGCCTCACCTCCGCCCTCCGCACCCCGATCCCTCAGGTG